>WAAG01072035.1:57769-126297 GCA_013390105.1 Tichodroma muraria
CGGGGAAGGGCATCCCCATCCCGCAGCGCTCCGGGCGGACACAAAGGCTGGCGGCGGTACCCACCTCTCCTCCTCCATTGTGCGGGGCGGCGGCGGGGCCGGCTCAGCGCCCCGGGCCCGGCATGGCTGCGAGCGGCCGCCCCCGCCCCCGGCCGNACGGCCCCGCTGCGGCAGCGAAATAGGTCAGGGGCAGCCCCGAGCCGGCCCGGCCGAGAGCGGGACCCGCGGGCAGCGGGACGGGCAGCGCCGGCCCCGCGGGGCAGCTCCCCCGCGGCATCCATCCCTCCGCCGCCCGCAGGACGGCACTGCCGCTGCCCGGGAGTTGTCCTCCGCCTGGCCCCAAACCGCTTCAATCCCTGCAGAGCGCCGGCTGGACAAAAGTTTCAGTGGCTGAACACCCCCAGTGCCGAGGTCAAGCCCGCGCGAGGGCAGCGTAGGAGAGGAGCGGTGATGGTGAGGAAGGAGAGGGTCCCTGCCCTGCTAAGTCTCCCCACTCCCACCGCAGAAAGCAGGATCTTGCCTCCAGTTCCCCAATTTATCAAAACCTTCTTGACCTTTATGCAATCTATCAGGCCAAATACACCCTGCATAAGCGATATGGGTCCTCCTCAACTGCAGGTGCAATTTAGCCTAAAGCACTGAGCTAAATTGCATTTGTCATTTTTATTCCAATTGGTACAAATAAATGCACAGAGTTCTACATAAATCTTTCCCCCCTTCATCTTATTAAAAGAATTTTTCAGTTGTATTCTGCACCACTGAGGCCTTAGAGGTTAATTATATTAAAGACAAGGAACATTTGCCTCCTTCATTACTCATCCATTCACAAAATGTTCTTGTGCAAAAGGAAGAGATAACTAGAAATATCAAGAGATTTCTCTTGGAAAATCTATTTAATCTATTTTGTAAATAAAATTACCTTGCTCTTGTGTGTTTGTCCTTAAGCCATGTCCTCAGCCCAAGTTTCATACACCTTTATAAAATCTATCAGCAATGATGATTGAACAGATGCTATTGTACCTTCCACAGGAGGGTTTCAAAACCTTGTTGAAAATCTTAACTACTCATCACCCTAATTCTTCAATAGGGTTCTTCAACTTAATTCTTAATTTTTCAACTTAACACACCTGAAACTTAAAGGACTTTATCAAAGACACATGGGGATTAAGAGTCCTGCTATTTAAACACCATTTGGCAGCCTACCCATAAACAGAAGAAATACAGATAAAGCCATGAACCTCACACAGAATTCAGGCAAAATTCCTGCATTTTCCTAGAGGATCCTGTTAAACTATCAGTTTAAAATATCCAGATCTTTGACTACTTTCCCCATGTCCAGTCTTACATTGTTGATGCATAACATGCTAAACTGCATGACACAAGCTCAAGCCAGAGAAAAAAAGAACTATATAAAAATAGTAGAATTTACCTCAGAAATGAGGGCTAGAGCTTGTTTCCCCTGAGTAAATCCCTCAGTAATCATAGAAAGTCCAGATAAAAGCGCAAGTCCTGAAACCGCTAAAGTGCCTGTATATTTTTATTAACACAAAGTTTTTCAATAACCAAATATTAGGCTTTCACCTTAAAAATTTACATCTCACTCCAGGCAACCTGGGAGCTAAGCACCTAAATTGAACCAAACCAGCAATACCTTCTTATATGCTTTGTTCCACAGGCTTGTGTACCACTGGCGTCAACAAATCCTGAAAGTTGCAGTGACAGACAAGAGAAAACCAGTGAATGGTCCTTGCTGGAGGGGGACGAAAGCATGTTCCAGTAATCAGAGGTTATCTTTACAGCACCCTTGCAAAATAATCATGACTTGGTAACAAGCCAAAGACAAAAACTTGTTTGTTTTGAAGTGCAAAGACTGTTATCTTGAAAAAGCATTCAGCTAAAAGGAATTAGTGACACCTGATGGGTGGAATTTTTCCAGCCTCTTTCAAAAATTCCTAGTCTCAAGTAGTCGAAAATTACTCCTATGTCTAATCTACCTTTGATCACTGACAACCACATAAACATAATTCTCAGAGTAGAAAGGTCCCCAAAACACCTGTTCCAGCCAGTCCCAACATCCCTCAGCCCACCAAAACCTTTACAGATTCCTGTGACAATCTTTGGATCTACAGCAAAAGACCAAACCCCCCCAGTTCCAAAGAGCCACAAGAAAAGCATTGCCAGTGTCTCCACAGCATCAAGGAATTTCTTCAATAAAAGTGGCACGAAGGGAGGGAATAAAAACAATCCCTACCAATCTGATCCGAAACTCTCTCCTGGCCCAAAATCCAGCATCTGGTTTAATGCTGAGGCTATAAGGAAAGGACACCGAGTACTTAAGGAGAATTTAATTCTGTGAAGAGTCCCAATGCAATCAGACAACACCTTGTCAATCTCCACAGCCTCTGCAGAAGCCTGAAAGGTCACTTCGCCTCCCAAAAACCCAGCAGAAAGTAAATAGCATCACATTGGGAAAAATCCTTCCTAGCTCTGCAAGGCAAACTTCAAGAGTCCTGAATCACTGGATCATCCAGCCTGAACACAGTGCAAACAACAATTCAGGAGCACTTCACTCCCCTGTACATACCTGTTTCCAGGTACATACCAATGTTCAGGCTCCAGAGATCCATATCATAAACAATTTCCTATCTTTAGCAGCTCTCCTGCTTAGTTGCATAATCCCTTTCATGAGATTATAAACCAACTTTCTTTAAAAATCTATGGTTTCAACATTGAAGAACCGGGGAAAGCGTGACTAAAACACTGCATTCACAGAAGCTTCTAAAGCTGCATTTCAAAGCCTAAATTATTTTTCATTCTGTTTTTTTTAGAGGTATAGATATTTAGATAAATATATATGTTGATATATAGAGACATATTTATTTTTATTAGTGTATATATTAAGTATATATGTATATATATCTTTGAGTGACCAAACTGGTCTCACCCTGAAGCTGGTCCTGCTTTGAGGGTTCTTTGAACCAGATCATCTCCAAGAGTCCCTTCCAAATAAACTTATTTTGTCATCCTAATTAAGTAGATACTCATTTAGATAGATCTGTATTTAGACCATATGTTTTCTTGGAAAAGGTTCACTAAGGATATTAATATAAGAAAAGCAATATATAAGCTATCTGCTGGAATAGCTGCCTTGGTAGCTCCAAGGCTAATTGCAGTCACTTGGGGGTGGTACTCAGGTACTGTCTCCCAAGGGACCTGGAGATTGAGGTGCCTCAGCAGAGAAGTCCAGAGGATAACCTGCTGCCTGGCCACTGCTAGAATTCAGTAACAAAACCAAACCAGCAGCTAAAATTTACCTATTACAGCAGCTCACAGGAATCCAAGTTCTCGCAAGGCTCAAAAGGATGCTCTGGGAGAACTCCTAGGTAAGGACCTTCCCGGAGCTGGAATCAGGGATGTTCTGGCAGCTGGAGCAGTAAGAGACTCGCACGGGAGCACTGTTTTCTGAAGCATGTGACTCGTGGAGCAGGGGCTGGAGCACCCACCCCAGCATTCCCCCGGGACGCGCTCTCCGGGCGGAGACGCCGCAGGAGCCAGCAGCATCTCCAGCGGCGCTGCGGGCTGTTGCCCTCTGCTGGCACACATCCCATTCCCGTGCTCCGCTTGTGCACGCCAGCGCAATCCGGCTTTAGAGCACCGTTTTCCTTCAGTCTTTTGTGTAAATCACAATTCCCATAAATAGTGGGGTTATTCTACCGATTTCATAACATTGCCGCCTTTAGGGCAACGACCCCTGCCCATCTTCATCCCCAGCTGTGATTTCTGGGGCCATTCCACTGCTCATCCTACACAGCAGTTACCCACCAGCTGAAAATGCTCCTCCTGCTGCTCTCCTGACTCTTTCCTGGAGCATAAGCCACGGATGTCACCCGCAGTCACCCGTGTCAGAGGCATACACTTCCTGCCCTGCAGTCATATTGCATATTTATCAGAAATTTGCAAGAAGATTTTCAGATAGATTTTATTGTTTAGAATTTAGTGCTCAAAATAAAAAAAAATCAGGAAGAAAGCTGTAAAAACAACTCTTGTGGGCACTGGAACAAAGGCAAAGGCCAGTATTCAGTTGCCTAAATGCTACCAAGTCTCTCTGCCTCCTTAGAATCTGCACCTACTGAGTGTACAGTTCTTGCTACAGGCTCAGAAAAAGACTGAACTTGAGAAAAAGTTTAGGCTATGGACCAAAAAGTGGCATATTTTTACCAAAATTTTTCTAATAAGATATAATTTTAATGTGATTCTTCATCTTTAAAATACAACCCTGAATGCTTCCTTATTACCTTCTGTAATAAGAGGAAATTATCCATATGCTTAATAAAGATGTATGGCTTCATTAATATTTGTATACTATAACTTAGAGAGAACAGCATAACAAAGCTATTCCCATTCAGGATCTCAACACCATAACCCAAGTCTCTTGTTACTGTTATTCCCTGTACTCTTGTTGTTTTGCTCTCTTCTTGGAATTTTTTCAAACATTTCATTTCTTGCTCTTTGCAAAAGCCAAGAACACAGTCTACCACCCTCCTATTGTAGCATAATGTGCTGCAACATCAACACAAATGAGTGAATCCCACAGATGTCTTACACAAAAATTTAGACAGGATTGTTTCTGCAGGCACATTATTTTACCAGAACAGAAAACCCTGTCTCAGGCAGCATATCTTCCTCACAGGTAACAGACTGATCTTCATTATATTGCCTGGTATTTTCTGGGCAAACCTCTTTTTCTGTTCAATATTCCATAGCTTATTCAGAGTGGGAACTGTATGTCAGGGGCTTGGCTCAAGTTTCTATTCACTTACTCGACTTTTGTGGTGTGCTTTTCAGGGCTCAGCTTTCACATCCTCTCATTCACACAGAAGTGCACCCTGTGAAAGAGAGAAAAAAAAACACACTTTAAAAAGGCAATAGAGAGTGTGTGGCATCAGCTCGTTGCAACACTTTTGGCATAGAGCAGCTTCAGCAATAAAACAAGCCCAGCTCTTCCTTTCAAAGGTGATGTTTCTCAACTCCCTCTCATCTGACTCCCCAATGTATCAAAAACAAGAGTTCCCCATTGCCACCACCTACACACAAAGCCATCGTAACATTTCCAAAACACACATGGTGCTGATTCACCGCCAAGCTCACGCCTCAAAGATTTAAAAGTAAAATTGATACCACACAGAGGAAGCTGAGATTTTAACTGGTGCTGAGTGAGTAAAAGAAAATTCCCATAACATCTAAATTACGTCATTTGAGAAAAAATAATTTGCCTGCATTTAAGACTGCTGAAAGTAATGGATGGATGGGCCTAGAAGGAAAAGGTACACTGACTGCAAGGGCTGGAGCTCCTTGTGCTCCTGGGGATTCCTCTTTTCCAGGAGGACACTTTTCTAGGAAAGCAACAGTAGAAAGCTGACACTACTCTTGAATATGTTGCTAACTACCCTATGCAAGAGGCATTAGCAATGACAACTCCAAACATCCTGCAGTCCAATAGTGATCTCGGGGAGAAGTCCTGAACTTGCAGCCAGGACTCAAAGGAGCCCTTTCCAATCAACGGAGCATCATTATTACAGCAGTGGTGGAAAGAAACCAAGCAAGTCCAAATGAAATCTCACAGTGAAGAACTTTGGCCGAATTTGTTACCCAGTAAACTCAGAAGATTACTAAAATCTGACGAGGTACTAAATAAGCACAGGGAGAGAATTGGGAATTTCACAATGCTGTGACCCAGCCCAGGAAGAGCCAGTGAGCCCGAAACCAGAGGACATCCCTTCTGAGGAGGGGGGGCATCTGGAGGATGAAATTGGAGTAAACTATTTCAAAACACAGCTGACAGTGCTGTGCTTGTATACAATAACAAGGTAAGCACAGCCTCCCCCCAGGGCCACACCCTGCCCATGCTGCAGTTTGCTCATCGGAGTGTGTGAGTGGGAGAGGGAGCCTTCCCACTGGAGCTGGGTTAGTGTGCAGTAAAGAAAACAAAACTATTGGTCCACAGAGAAAAAGGAAAAAGCACATGAACCTCCAGTCCCAAACTACTTGTGCATTTTACCTAGCATTGCTTTAATCCAAGTCTGTGCTGCAAACTGGTTTGGTATTCCTGAACTTTCTTCTTCCCAGTCAGTGCCTGCAGTGACTACACTCACGCTTCCTTCCCCCCAGGGTTCTGTGGAAAGCAAATGTTCTTACAAAAGAGGGAAATTCCATTGTAAAGCTACAGAAAGCAACAAAAATTACAGAAATCACAGAGAGAGGAGATGGTACTCATCTTTTATATTGACTAAATTACAGACTAACAGCATGTTTTCAGATGTGTGGCTTTGCATGTCTTTAAATTCAAAGAGTATTCCCAGGAGAACAGGGCTTCTGTGAGACAAACCATTGGCAATTCCATGGTACAAAGTAGCATTTGAACAAACTACGTACTTTCAGATTTGTCAGCTCATTCTGCTTCTAAGGAATTTTTCTGCAATGTTAATCAGTGATTGGTACTTGATTGTGGTAAGCAAATGTGCATCTTGACACATTTCCAGCCAGAAATGTAATTCCCTTCTAAATTGGCATAGATTCCTCACTGCATTAGTCATGAAAAGAGGTATTTATAGTAGTTTTTTGAATATAAAATGCACCAAAATTGTACACAGCTCAACATGGCCCAATTTAAAAAAAAAAAAAGAAAGAAAAAAAAAAGAAAATAAAAGCTATTCTTTCAAACCTGTGTATTTTCCATCTGTGAAAGCATTTGGGAATGAAACCCTAAGCATCATGCTAAGAGGGTTAATATCCAGATGTCTCAGACAGATGGCATTATTAGTCTGCCTGGGCTTGACATGTAGTTTTCCAAGTTAAGGAGCTTTGGTTCCTTGGACAGCTGACAATCTGAGAATAGCCAGTGCTCTAAGCCTGACGTTTACTGTAACAGCAACAGGCAACATTGCAGCTTTGCCTAAAAGACTTTTAGCAAAAAAAAGTTACACCAAGATTAACCACACTCACAGCGTACTTTAAAAAAAAATGCCGTTGCAGCTTTAGCTTAGGACTCCTACTGGCAAAGGCTGAACCACAGACAGAGAACAGTCCTTGAATTTTGGTTTTTAAGCTGGCTGGGTTTTTTTCTTTTGCTACAGCTAGACCTGAACTGTATCATCTTTTTAACTGTTCAGTCTATTCAGCAGGTAGAACTACAGGAAACAGAAAAATCTGAAGAATGTCTCTCTTCTGCAGTGAACTACAGCTTTATAGCTATTGTTCTTTCAGGGTTCCCACTACCCATTTTCCCAGAGAGATGTTTTTAAGGGGAATATAGTTTATAGGATTAAAAAACTCAGAGAGCCATATGAACAAGAGGTATCTGTCCAAAAGTGACTGTTTCCACCCACACATATAATAGAAATTGGTGAGAGTTCTGGGAACAGAGATAGTAAAAAGACTAGGATTTGTCAAAGTGAAAAGCAGTGAGAAAAGCACCCAACTCCATCAGCCCTTTTACAAGTTCTAGTATACAGGCAAATAATACAAAATTCCAAGGAAAACATATATAGCAGGAAGACTTTCATCTTGTAATGAGAAATACACATCTGACACTCATCAACAGCAATTTACATTACAGCACAAATAAATACTCATTAAAGGTAAGTGGAAGTAGAAGTAACATCTGTGTGTGCTATAAATGCACATACCAGAAATAACAGAGCAGTAATGCTTCAACAGGGGACCTAAAAAATGCCCATCAACAAAAGTAAATATTGCTTGTTCAGGCTAGCTCAGAACTCCTTGTGGTGTGCTTGCATTGTGAAATACATTTTCAAGTGAAGCAGGAACACAACTGTTTTATTCATTAAGAACTACAAAAAAAACCAAGCAGAAAACTCATCTTTAAGGGACACATACACCAGATCACAAAACCAGTTATGCAAAACATGTTAAATAACCCACTGTTTTGTAAACTATGCCTCTGGCTAGTGTGAAAGACTGAAAATTGGATGTTACACTTTTAATCACCTAATATTAATCCAAGGTATTACCCATAGAGAGTTTAAAAAAACACTGAAAATGCCTTTTTCCAAATTACTCAGAAACTAAAAGGTCTGTTACAATGTAAACCACATAAATGTGGTATAACTGTTGATTACATGATAAACACTAATCCATAGTAGCTACAACAGGTCAAACAATCCTTATCTAAAGGTTTGGATAAGCTACCTTCTATCAGAAACCCAACTCTCTCACAGACTGTAGGAGCCAAACCCCATTCTCACAAAACACCATGTTTTGTTCACTGTGTGCACATCAGAGGGGTGTCCTTCAGGCTATTTTTTAGAAATTATTTAACCTAATGATTTAAGCCAAACTTTTTCATTTTAGAATAAACATTCTGAGGTATGCACAGCAAGGAAGCTGCGCTCTTTTAACACTTGAATGGGAGGTTGAGGTCCTCAGCATCACTCTGGCTCAGACCCTTTTCAGCAGCGGTGGCAATGCCACGTTGGGAGGGCAGTATCAGCTGACAGGGCAGGGTAATAAACCAGTTTTCTGACCGACACCATCCAATTAGACCTTCCAATGCTAAATGAAAGCAAAATTTGCTTCACAGGGATCTCAGCTGCAGGTGGGGCGGGGGAGGAGGACACCATAAAGCATTTGAGAACTTTACATTTTTAGCTGTTTTAAGTATTTCTGCTTCACAGGTCGTTAAGTCCTTATGTGCAAAGTATCTGGTAAAGTTCAGGCACACCTCCTCCTCCCCACAGGACTGAGCTCCTGGGAGCAGGATGGGACTGCCAGAGCCTGGACGGCAGCTATTGCAACATTCAACACAAACCCAAAAGCCTGGCCAGCTCTGAAGGGTAAGGATCGTCCACCCAAGTTATACTACAGAAGCCTGCAGGACAAGACACAGCTTTTATTTTGCAATCAAATTTTGCTCACACCATCTGTGACCCACAGAGATTTACTGCCATCGAAGCTGTCTGACCTGTTACCACTGTTCTAAACCACCTTTTCAGCACCTGATGTTAAAACAAACTCGTGGGAGGTACTAACACAGACTTGTGCATGTATCATTGCACTACATTTACAGGTGTTCAACATGTTTCTTTTTAATGCAGTAGTAGTCAGTATTATAAAAGTGTAAGTTAGGCTAGTTTTATTAGCAAAATAAAATTTACAAGTCAAGAACAAACTATACTTTAGAGTAGACATGAACATCCATTACTATTAAAAAACTATGTACATCACAACACACTGAGTTCAGTGACACTGTAGTCTGAAGAGTTTGGTTTTGGGAATTCCATTTTGGTCATGCACATTACAAAAATAAAAGAACATCTGTGTTTTAAGAAAACTACCACGTTTTGACTTTATTAAATGATGAAAGCAAACTAATTGCTCTTATGTTCTATTTCTCACAGGTGATATCAACACAATCAAGCATTTGGTCCTGAACAGAAAACCATTATTGAGATAATTTCAGACACGGGAACTTCAGAACTCAACTACAAACTAAGGAACAGCAAAGTAAAGTAAAGTTATTCATCTTTATGACCTTCCTAAAGAAACTGTGAAGTCACAAACTTATTTGCATGCCAGCTATAGATCTTATTTCAGCTCAGTTCTTCCTATGCACCTCTATGCAGACAAATCCACCCAGGGCTCAGAAAATCATTAAATATCTTTGAACACATAAGCAAAGCTTTATCAACAAATCTCTTATTACTAGGAATTGTACTAGAAACAGGTTTATATTCTAAGAGTCTTGAAGTCACTGTGTCTTTAATGCCACCCAATACAGATCTGCACTTTTCTACATTCCATGGTACACCCTGGCATTGCTGCCCCTTCCCCAACCTGTGCTTACAGGATCCTCTCCAATGTCACCTGCAGGGTCACAAGCTCTTGCTCCCAAGAGACGAGGGGCAGAGGAGAACAGGTGCCACCTACTCTCAAGCCACCAGAGAACATGGTTAAACAGGTGACAATCTTTTGAGTGCAACACTAGGCAGCCTACTTGCTAATCCACACGCAATTTCTGGGATCAGCTCTTTGTTCTAGCAGACACTAGTCCTACAAGGACTATTGCACACAGGTAACAGCACATTTCAGCATAGCAGTCCCCAAATTGTCAGATTTCACACACAAAGTCACTTTTTAAAAAACCTACTCATTTCTAGTATCAACATATTCTGTCACAGCACATAACATGAAAATATAAAGCTATAGTTGGTGCACAAACCTTTAGCTTCCTAAATCAAATGACAAGACACATCACAAAAGCGAATTTAACCATTTCTCTGCAAGCCAGGCTGTTCCTTAATAAGGTTAAGGCAACGCACCACGGCAAGGGGCTAAATCATACCCCCAAATTAACACACAACCTAGAACTCTGCTGCTCATTTCAGCTAAAACCAGGAACACTGTACTTCAAATGGAGTTCGAGGATGACTGTCCAACATGGTTGTAAAGTGCAAAGGTACAGAAAAAGACTTCAAGCCCAGTGAGCTGAAATAAAACCACCTGAAGCTGTGCATGGACAAGAGCTGGCACTTGCAGTGTTTTACAAACTCAAACTCTGAAACTTGACTTACAACATATAAGAGATGCTGGTGCACAACAGTGACTAACAGGCTTTTGAAATAGAAAAATTACAATATTGCAAACAGCCAAGTTATTTGGAACTTATTTATAAAAGCTCAGCTAAGCCAAAGAGAGCCAGTCTCTCCATAAGAGCCATAAATGACCACAATCAGGAGGAAACTCAGCTTAGTTTAAATCCTGATGATACCAAGAGGTTGTTCTGTTTAAGCTCACAAAGGCAATTAAGGTGATGCAGTTTCACTTCTAATAGCAACAAAGCTAATTTCAATTTAAATCATCAAGTTAGATTGATAACAAATAGCAACAATACCTTGAAACTTCATGCAAAATCCTTCAGCCCAAGAGCACCAAGCCCTATATATTTAACTTTTCACTGGAATCAGCAGGAATTATATGCCTAATATCTTGCATATCTGGAGGAAAGCAAAAAGCTTTTATGATGCAGTCCCATGAAACATCAGCATTCTAAGAGCTTAGAAACCTGAAGTCGAAATAACTTTGTACTTTTTTAAATGCATGCCCCACATCATATATACTCTCACTCAAGCAAATAAGGAATTCAAATCTTTTATTTGATATCCATAAACCCATAAACGTTGCTATTCTATATTTCTATGCAGGAAGGCAGTTTTCCCCTAAAACATTATGCTTTTTAATAAACAACAAACTTTAATTCTATTGCGTGAAAGGGCTACAAATATACATTTTTTAATCAAGCAGACTACACAGATATCTTTGCTTTACAACTGGCACCTATGTTACTGGTACACTTGCTGGCTCACTTCTCAGAGCTCTTTGCCCACAGTTTAGATCACCACTTTCTGAAATATGGGCGACTGCAATTATTATTTTTTAGATTACGTGCTGAGGCAGGTATTGCAAATCCATTCTTTTTCCTCCCCCACCCAATCAGTAGTCAGGGACCCCATTTTTATTCACGTGCAGATGTCACTGCATCCAACACCAGTCATCTAGTGGCATAAAATAACTTTCCAAAGTCTGGTACAATTGTTATTTTTACAAGCCAGTTTTACTCCTGCCTTACGGAAGCCCACAGCACGGGGCTGCCATCCTGACAGCAGATGGAGCTGCAAGAGTTCTCGGGGAGCTTTAAAGAAGGACAATAGTTCCCAGTGAAACCTGTTAACCCGGGGCTAGGAAAACAAGTATGCCTTTAATAGAAGGGACAAATGTCGACCCTTTCCTGGAACGAATCACACACAGACAAACCAAGGACTTGAAAATTAAGCAATAAGAAATTCTGAACATTTTATATGAATGAAGCACATGCTTAACACAAACTATTTCTTCAAAACTACACAGTACATAGGTTGATGGAAAAGTCCTATAGAAAAAACTGACCAACTATGTCAGCACGTCAAACTGCCTAGTACAAGATGGTGGATGCACACAAACTGCCAAAGTGAGAACAAGTATTTAAAAAACAGACCACATCCACGGATTAGTACTTCAAAAATTTCTCTGTCGAGTGTTTGAAAGCCGCTAGCAAAAAAGTCAGTTAGGACCTTTACTGGCAACAAAATACTTACTACTCTAAGTACACAGAGATTTTAAAGCAGAGGAACACTTGCTTCAAACCTAGAAAAGCCTTAAAACCGTACGGAATTGATCCTAGGAAAAAAAATTAGACATGTAAAGGTCAATGAACACAATGATTTATTTAAAAAATAAAAAACGTAAAAACCATTTTTTCCTCCTTTACAGAAATGTTAAAAGTCAGTCATGGGATCCGAGTAGCTTTTGTAGAAAAAAACGTAGTATCCAGGCATCAAGTCCTTACAACAAAGGAACTTCCCCCCAACCCTCCCGTTTTTACTCCAGATCAGCAAGACACTTCCCACCCCGCACCCCCCAAAAAACAAATTAAAACAAGACATTTTTCGTTGCTAGTATAAAAACGACCAAGGTCCAAGTAATAATAAAAAAATAGAGTCCATCAATGACTGTAACACAAAATATGTGTATGTGGGGCCCAGTCCATCTTCAGAGAGAAAGAAGTGGCACAGGCAGCAGAGGCGACCCTCAGGGGGCATTTAGGAGCCGCTCCCACAGCAGGGAGGCATTTAAAAGGAGCTGCCCTTCGGCGAATGAGGGGAGAAACCATTTAGAAGCTGCCCTGTATCGAAGGGAGGGCTCTCCACGCCCCCCCCTCAATGGGTATGGGCGCTCCAGCTCAGAAAGAGCCGCCTCCGTAGCCTCCCCCACCATAGCCTCCTCTGTACGGTCCACTGTTACTGCGGCCCCCCCAGTTGCCGCCCCCTCCTCCACCTCCTCCGCCGCTCTTCATGGGGCCGTAGGAGGACTGGTGCTGGCTGTAGCTGCCGAACCCGCCGTACCCGTTGCCGTAGTCGCCGCCTCCCCCTCCGCCGCCGCCTCCGTAGGAACCGCTGCCATAGGAGCCGTACCCGCCGCCTCCTCCCCCGCCGTAGCCGCCGTAGCTGTTGTAGCCGCCGCCTCCTTTGGAAAGCCCGTTGTGATCCCGGTTACCGGAGCCGCCGCCTCCCCGACCCCTTCCTCCTCCTCTGCCTCCCCGGGAGGGCCTGGAAGAGCCGCCGCCTCCCCCGCCCGCCTGGATGTCCTCCTTGGGCACGGCCTTCTTGACCTCCACTCGGTGGCCCTGGATCGGATGGAACTTGACCACGGCCGCCTTATCGGCGGCGTCGTGGTTCTGGAAGTAAACGAAACCGAAGCCGCGCTTTTTCCCGCTCTGTTTGTCGGCGATGATCTCGGCCTTCTCCACGGGGCCGAACTGGCTGAAGTGCTGCACCAGGTCCCCTTCGCCCACGTCCCCTTTGAGGCCACCCACGAAGAGCTTCTTCACCTTCGCGTGAGCGCCGGGCTTGGCCGAGTCCTCCCGGGACACGGCCCGCTTCAGCTCCACCGCATTCCCGTCCACCGCGTGCGGGGACGCGGCCATGGCGGCGTCCGCCTCCTCCACCGCCGAGTAGGTGACGAAGCCGAAGCATCGGGAGCGCTTGGTCTGCGGGTTGAGCACGACCACGCAGTCGGTGAGGGTGCCGTAGGCCGCGAAGTGCTCCCGCAGCCCGGCCTCCGTGGTCTGCACGTTCAGCCCGCCGATGAACAGCTTGCACAGCTGCGAGTTCTCCATGCTGCCGCCGGTGCCGCGCCTGGGCCTGGCGCCGAGACTCCTCCTCCTGTTCGGGGGCAGCTCCGGAGGTTTTTTCCCCCCCTGATCCGTCTTGCCGCTTCTTCGCCCTGCGAACAACGCGACCTCACGGCTCCGGCCGCCGCCGGCGGTGACTCCCTCGGCGCGGCCCGGCGCCTCCGCTCCGCCTCACCTGACCGGCAGCACAGTCGGGGCGTCCCCGGTGCCGCCGCTCCCCCGGAAAGGCGGGCGGGGGTGGGGGCGAACACAGGCACGCACAAAATGGCGGCAGCAGCTTCTCGGGAGCGCGGCCGGCGACTGGTGCCCACACAAAGGGGCCGCCGGGAGCCCCGCCCCCCGAACCCTCCCCCCGGGCTGCCGCAGCCAATGAAAGCGGTGCGCTGGCGCCGCNGCGGGAGTGTTTGAAACGCGGGGACCGTTGGGCCCCCCCCGCGCGCGCCCCCAATGGCGGAGCCGCGTTCCCGCGTGAGGGGGCTCGGGGCCTCCCTCAGAGCGCGCCAGGACCCCCGGCGGGGCCGTGGCCCAACCTCCCCGCTCCAGCACAGAGTACATGGCACGGGAACGCGTCCCGACGGTTCTGGGATATCCCCAGTGAGGGAGACGACAGACATCCAGTCTGCCCCAGGGTTCAATACACTGTAAAGAAGTTCTTCCTCACGTTCCGGTGAAATTTCCTGCTCGTCTGTTTCTGCCGTTGCCTCGTTCTCGCGGCTGGCAGCGCGAGGCGGAGCCTGGCCAGCCTCTTGGCACCGCCCCTTTGGATACGGACGCTGCCGGCGCCCGCTGGGCACGGCCCCGACCGGGCTCCCCGTCCGCCCGCTGTGTTCACTCCTCGCCCCTCGCCTTCCCTGACTCCGCTCCTCGGGGGTTTGACCCTCCGTCTGCCCTGTTTCTGTCTGCTCTCTGTCAGCGATGGCTCTTCCCTCATTTGTGTCCCCCTTCCCCTTGGTAACCCGCTCCCAAATGCCCGGTCTGAGCTCACAGGACTCGGAGCGGCTGGAGCGGGTCCCGAGAAGGGCAGCGGAGCTGGGGCAGGGTCTGGAGCACAGCTCTGGTGAGGAGCAGCGGGCGAGCTCAGACTGGGGACAAGCAGGCTCAGGGGAACCTTCTGGCTCTGCGCAGCTCCCTGACGGGAGGGGACAGCCAGGTGGGCTCTGCTCCCAGGGCACAAGGGACAGGATGACAGGAACAGCCTCAAGTTGTGCCAGAGAAGGTTTAGATTGGATATCAGGGAAGAATTCTTCACGGAAAACACTGTCTAGCCCTGGCACAAGCTGCCCAGGGCAGTGGTGGAGTCACATATCTGGAGAGATTTAAAAGACAGTGCAGATGCAGCACTTGGGGTCAGGGTTCAGTGGTGGCTCTGGCAGTGCTGAAGGAAGGGTTGGATTCGATGATCTTGAAGGGCTTTTCCAACTGAAACCATTCTGTGATTCTTCCTCACTCACTATTCCTGCTACTGTTTCCTCCTCTGCTTCCCAGTCCAAACCCTATTACAGCCTACTCACTCTTAAACGTCTCCTTAGCTCTGAAAAGGAGGCATTTTCTCAGAGAAATAATTAGAGCTCTTCTAGAGTGTGCAAGCTCTGTGTAATGATGAACAGTGAGATAATTTTCCTTTTTTTTTCTCTTACTTTTATAGTACACTGAACATTGCCGTCATGAAGACTGCAGCATTACTTTCGACTTAGGTGAATTTTTCATTAGAAAGAAGTTTGTGGGGTTTTTTTCAGTCTTACAACCACTCGGGTTTATGTTAAAAATTATGCAGGAGCTAAGAATGGCTGCTGTTTTGCATTAGGTGCTGTCAGGATGCAGTTCCACAGTTTCCTGAACTGATCCTGCCTTTTCCCCATGTGCCAGCCTTGATGCTTCTGCAAACACACAGCGATCCACGAAAGAGAACTGAGACAGCCATAAATAGCTTTATCATGACAAAGGACTTGGTTTCAGCTGCCTCAGCATTCTGGAACATTTTTTGCACAACCTGCTGGTGCTGGCAGGAGGAGGAAGCAGAACTGCAATATCCCCCTGATACAGATCAATTGGAAATGCTCCCTTGTGGAGACACAGACACAAGAGGAACACTGACTGTGTATCCTACTATATTAAATAAAAATCTTTCCAGAGGCCATCTGCAAGCTGCATATAAATTGCAGGAAATACAAAACTATATTTTGCCTACTGTTGTTGTAAGAGCTGTATGGCCCTTCACAAGATTGTGTCATGTAGAAAATAATCCAGAGAGTTTTATAGACCCATAATAATTTAGAGCAAAAAGGATGAAAAATTTAGAGGAGCTAATTATGGCCTCAACAGATAACAAAGAAAAAGCTTATTTACAGCACACTTTCTCTGAAAGCCACAGACAAGTAGGCCAAGGAACAGATCAAAGAAAAAAGTCACAGCTTGCATCAGGAGGAGGAGATGAGGGTCTTTAAGATGTGAGTAAATCAGTAGGAAAAATCAGCCACTGACTGACTCAGTTCAAGTGTAGCCCAAATTCTTCCTCTTCATTTACACTTTTGACTGGTTGATTAATGAAAGGAAAACGCCTTTAAGACACATATCTTGCAGGTGGAAATGGCTCCTCCGAAAATGCACAAAGGCCAAACTGCACTTGGCCTGGTTTGCCTTTCCCAGCTGCCGAAGTGACCTCGTGTTGTTCACACCTTCGCTCCAAACCCCACTCGAGTTCAGTCCCCACCCTGGCAGGGCTGAGAGCACTGCACACATCCATGTGCCCTGGCACATCCCACCAGCTCTGGGATGCAGATTTCCCAGACAGCTAAGCATCAGCTTCTCCTGCGGGTCCCACAGACCTCCATTCCTCCCAGGTTATCCGAGCTGCTTCGGAGACTCCAACTGGACCTCTCCAATTCCTGTTAGATTCTTGCCTGCTGAGGCACCCAGTCACCCAAGCTGTGGAGCAAATCGCTTGTTACACACATCCTGAGGAATGGTGCCTTTCTGTGCTCCTGAAATGTGCTCTTCCCTCAAGCTACGTGAGCCAACGAGAGACACAGGTGCTGCTACAGTGTGAGTGCAGAACCAAAGATGAGTCTCACTGGGAGATGTAAGCCAGAAACACTCCAGCAGCCACAGCAGCTTCCCCACAGAATTTTTAAAGTGCTTTTTGCTGTAAACTAATAAATGCATAATACCATCCTATGGTTATAAAAATTCTTGGGAAAGAATCATGCAAAAGAAATACATGCTTTTCACTTTCTGAAAATGCAGTTGCAGCACAACATTTTTTTCAATTCTGATAGCAACCTATATAATAAAAAAAAATTAGCAGCTGAAGTTTCTAAAGTTAGGTGCCTTTTCAGATAAAAGCTCCACCTGTATCATTACTTAAAGGAAAGGTGTTTCTCTAACCAGAAGCATTGGTCAAATAATGCCAATTAAACTAAATGTCTTAATGGGACATTTTAATTAGTGTGTTAGTAAGAAGGAAAACCAGATCGTTTTCATGCATACACCTTTCTGGTTACTCAGAAGGAATCATATTGCCTAGAGTCCACAGGAGGGCATTGCTGCTTAAGAGATTGAAAACCACAGACATCTGAGCAGTCCCTTTCTAAGACTTCCTGTGTTACCATATATTCTTAGAAAAAAATGATGCAAAATAAATTATTTAGGGACTCTTTATATCAATTTTTGTCATTCAAGAAACATAACTATGCCATGCTATTTAATGGGTCCAATCTGCAAAGATGGAAAAGGAATAATGAAGTTTTGGAAAAGAGCATGAAGGGCAATAGAAGAACATTAGGAAATCCGAAGTAGTTCATAAGTTATAAATATTTTATCTAAACCCTCATATAAACACAAAGTCATATCTTTTTAACTAGTTTCAGCTTCTTTAATCTAATTACATCTGTGGCTTCCACAGTCAGCAGGCATTGGTACTTTTTTAAAAGCAATTTAAGTATACCACTTGAATTTTTAATGAGTTTAAGTATTTTTTAGTATAGTGCAATGCTCTAGACTTGGGTTTAGTTTGACCTTTCAGCAGACAGAAAGCATTTTGAAGCTACAGGATTCCTTCATGCAGACTGTTTGCTGAATTAGTCCTGCATTCACATTGAAAACTAACAATATCACCTTAGCAACACACACATTTCACCCAGATTTTTCTAACTGTGCATAGATGGGAACAGTTGGGAATACAAGGGATTCAACCATAATTTCCCATGTCACTCTGAGATACAGAGGCAAAGATTTTCATTTTCATCATTTCAATGAGATATTAGACTTCTGGAAGGCTCACTCCTACCCAAATCAACACCTCAGGCACAGCATGATTGTGTGGTTCATAGGGAGGCATTTTGTGTAAAAATACAGCACCACCACGAGCATTCCCAGCCTGGCACCTTGCTTTAGTTATGGGTGCAAAAACTTCTGAAAGATGTACAGCTGTCTTTGAGAGAGCTCTTGCCTTTTTGGCAAAAGTTCTTCTTCCACCCTGTTCTGCTGTTTGCACTTTCATCTGCATAAACATCAAACCTGTGATCTTACTGTGGAGACTTTCATGAACTGGTACTGATCAAGAGAGGGTTTTCTGTTGAAAAAGATTAAAAAATACTGAGAGGCAACTAGATAGACTTTTACCTCCCTGAAGTCTGAACATGACACTCCTCAGGATAAAAATCTCTACCTTGTGTTAATTCAGATGGGAAATAAAACACTACTCCTCTCTTGTATTGGCTTAATGCAAAATAAGATAACCTACAGATAAAAAGGTAACAAAATAACCCACAGGTACTATTTCTTCAGTAAGTAATATCAAGGTTTATCTACTAAACAAAATCTTCCTGCAGCCCTTTTTAAGGGTATTTTGCTGAAGAAATAAACACACCTTTGTGAAGGGTGAAGTGGAAAGTCATCAGAGAATTGAATTTGCTTCCTTTTCTTTGGACTGAAATTACCATTTTTCATTAAACCTTGCTCTCCCTCATCTTTCCTCTGAAGTTCAATTTCTCTTTTCCTCTTTCATCTTTTCACTCTTCTTCAATAATTCATTATTTCCATTCTTCTCTTTCCTAAAATCTTGTATAAAAGCTGGCCATAATTTGAAATGATGGGATTAAAGTAAGGCAGCAAAATACAGTCTCAAAAGTCAAGATTCTTGTGAAGGATCAAAGAATGTAGCGATGCTGTGACAGATGTGAGAGGGGAGAATTTTCACTGCATCTCAGTCTGAGACAGACCAGGATACTAAGTTTTGCCAAAGGAAGACCTGGAGCCAACAACAATCTCAGCCACACTCTGATCTTTTTTCACCTGCAAATTTTTCATTATGTATTTTCCAATTAAATTAAAATCTACTTGCTTTTATTTTTTTCCCTTAGCTATTCCTAGACTCCAACTCTTTCTCATTCCACAGAACCTCTGTGGGGTGGGTTTGTGGTGCGTTTGCATGACTGATGTTAAGCTTTGTTTGAACACAGCAGGAAGAGCTGTGCTGTGAAGCTCAGTAAGTACCTGCCTGAAATTAGCTGAAAGACATCCATGCTATTCAAGAAATTTTAAAATGAGATGGTGGGAAGTGAGACTTTCTAGACAGAAAATAACAATCTAGAATTCATATTTTTAATCCAGAAAATCAAAATGCTTGTTATAGTTTGAAACATGCTGGAAGATTAAAACAGACTGAGAGTAATAGGAAAAACCTTTTGATTATTTAAGTATTTCTTAATTAACAATTAGGACACAGAAAGATGCCATGCCATGAGAACAGCAGGATTTGGTGCTCACAAGTGTTGTTATAAAAAGACTCTAGAATGGGAAAAAACAAACCAGAGATATTTGTTTGTTTTATAGTCTCCCCAAATCTCTGAGCTATTGAAATAATTCATTTTTTGGCAGAGATGACTTCTGGTAAAAATGAGTTGAAGAAGTTCTAGAAAGCTACAAGGAATTTTGTAGAGTTTCCAAACCCAAAAAGAGACTTTGGAAAGCAGAATCTATTATAAAATATGAATTTATGCAGTCACAGTCTCATTACAATTACTCACATATCTCTTTTTCAGTGAGAAAACTAACTTGGCTGACCCAAAAAATTAAGATGCTAACCTTCCAGCCAGGGAGTATATTCATCTCCATCTCAGCTCTATGCCAGCTGAATAAGATCCAGAAATTAGCCAACAGTTCATGGCATGACACAGTTTTAAAAATTAATATGTTATTATAAGTAACTCATTTATAGTTATATCAGATTTTTAAACAGTTGACTTTTCATTCTAGGCATGAGCTAATTGAGAATCAAAATGAGATCAGGCATCAAGGATATTGCAAAGGTGTCCTTTAGAGCTATGCAGTATAATGGAGCGAAACCTAAACTCCCGGTAGTGAACATAAATTATTTTTGTGACAATTATTTCCAATTAGGAAAAAACTTCTGAGTCATGGAGCAGTGCTTCAACTTACACATGTACATCCATGGAGGAAAAGTCCCAGTGCATACTTAGCTGTTGCTAGTTTGGTGACATTATGAGCTTTTTACTGAGAATCCCCTACTAGGGTGTTGATCTCTCTACAGAAGAGGAAAATGTGAGGGGAGTGTGTTTTTCCTCCATCACAGCATATTATCTTACTTTCATGGCATTAACCAGCACATCCAACACTAACATATGAGATTTCCCATTATTCTTGGTTATTTTTCTGTGCCTCTTTGAAGTGCTATAAATAACAGTATTTATTAGGAAGCAGTAACCCAGGAGAGATTTGCAGGTGTTGGTTGACAGGAAGTTCAGCGTGAGCCGGCAATGTGCGTGTGCAGCCCAGAAGTCTGACCTTGTCCTGGGCTGCATCAAGAGCAGCGTGACCAGCAGGATGATGGAGATGGTTCTCCCTCTCTACTGCACTCTTGTGAGAAACCACCTGCAGTGCTGCATCCAGCTCTGGAGCTCCCATGGGAGAGGGATGTGGATGTGTTGGAGCGAGTCCAGATGAGGCCATCAGGGTGCTATGAGGGCTGGAGCAGCTCTGCTCCGGAGCCAGGCTGAAGGAGCTGGGAGTGCTCAGCCTGACAAGAGAAGGCTCCAGGGAGATGTCAGAGTCCTTCCAGTGCCTAAAGGGGCTCCAAGAGAGCTGGAGAAGGACTTTGGACAAGCACCTGGAATGACAGGACAAGAGGGAATGCCTTTGTAGTGACAGAGGGCAGGGTCAGGTGGGATTTGGGAAGAAATTCTTGACTGTGGGGGTGATGAGTCATTGGAAGAAATCATCCAGAGAATCTGTGGCTGCCCATCCATGGAAGTGTCCAAGGCCAGGACGGATCTTGGAACAGCCTTATCTAGTGGGGGGTGTCCCTGCCCATTGGCACTGGATGATCTTTAAGGTCCTTTCCTACCCAAACCAGTCAGTGATTCCATGACCCTTACAGGTCTTTGAATCAGCTCTTGGCCAATCTGCTGTTAAAGAATTCCTTCACATGGGAAGTGAGAAATTGGACATGTACATCTGTACTAAATCTTGCTTTCTGAAGAAGGGGGCTGCAAAAGGCAGCAACAAGAACTGCTGCACAGTTAGATAGGAGAAACAACAAAGCAAAAGAAAAAAATCAGAGTGATCAACCACCAGCAAAGATTCCTGCTCGCCAAGGAATCATGCAAATGCCAGAGCAAAAGGTGAACTCAAAGGACTTAAATGTTATTTTTCACCAACAGGTTGCTGCCAATGCTACACAAATTATCACAAACTTTAAGTTTAAAAACCTATTATGACACTTCACCCATCACTTAGTACTGAGCTATTTAGAAACGACAAGACCATTGATAAAAAGTAAATACAATTCTGCTATCCATTAACCTTTTTTGCAAACAGATGCTCCAGTATTTGGCTGAAAAAATGCACTGTGATCCCTCCTCCAGAGCCATGGGTCCCACTTAGCATACATACCTTTGACATCAGGATTAAACACATCAGGAGCAGCTACACCCACAAGCCTCTGATGCTGGATGTGATCTAATTCACAACAGGTTACAACACAATTAAATCCACATGAGGCAGCAGGTTGATACAACTCTAAAACCAATGGATCACATGTTAAAAACTCCATTTTCTCCACAAATGAAGGACTGCATACAGAATTATATTAAAAACAGAGGCATGTATAAATAAGCAACATGACCTTTGAAATTTACAAATAGAATCAGAACATCTTTTAATTTTATGGACTTATTTGCTTCATAAATAGATAAGCATCAGAACAAGCCATAAAAATGCATTGTCTATCACATTACATGCTCAGGTCCTGATTAACTTCCTGGGGTTACAGTACAACCAGAAGCAGAATTTCTAAAGTACTTTGGCAAAGCTTTGTTTTTATTGCAATTCTGACATAATCAAACCCAGCAAGTTCTAGAAATGCTTTAGAAAAATATATTCACGTTGCTTGATTGCAGCATTTTTTGTTAAAATATCAGAATTCCCAGACCACACCTAGAATAAAAAGCACTGGGTTAAACTAAAGAGAAGGAAGTTTTTCAGGGAAGTGTTAAGGCAGTCTTCCTAGCAGTCAATTAGGCACTTAAATACCTAATCTAAGATTACCACAGATGGTTAAAAAACAGTCTGGACAAACACATCATGAATAGACTCAAATATATGAAAAGCAAGATGTTCATCTGGCTGATCACAAAGGCTCCCTCCACCCTGCACCTATTTTATTCAAATACTATAGCATGACAACCAACAATATTTTTAGATAATTAGTTCTGAATCGCACTTCCGTACAGCAACAGTATTGCTCATCCCAAAAATCCTACTGCTTTTTGAAAATCATTTTCTTAAAAAAAAATCAGACTGAGATACTGGAATTTAAGTGGACACAGGTAAAAATGCAAGAGTTTATACAGTGACTTACCAGATTGCAGGTCCCAAGAAAAGCAGTTCCTTTCTCACTCCATAAATGTTCATTCTAAATATTTAGTGAATAAGATGAATACTTATTTTTATAAACATGTGACTACAAAATATATGGACTGTTACTGAAAAAACAGTAATAAAAATTAAGCCCCTTTTCACTATGTGCTAGCTCAGTGTGCCATGCTTTGCTTTTCAGGAATATTGTTTTTATCTGAGAAGTATAAACTAAAATATCAATTTATAATGAAAATCTGATTATCTTAATTGCAATAAAGCAAATTATACACTTAATAGGATGTTCATGCTCTTGCCAAGCAGCTTATTGTATTGCTGTGTCAGTTAAGATAGCAATATGCCATCTGCAGATGTTTATGTATGAAATCCTGCAGAGGGAAAACATTTGAACTACAGAATAGATTAAATAATTGAAAATGAAATTGCATGATAAGGTGTTTGATGGGGTGGAGGGAAGCAGCACAGTAGAGGAAAATCCATCCCCATGACTACTGGTCCTTCCTCCTCCCTGCTCACTGCTGTTCGCCTCTTCTTGGATTCCAGAGCTTGTTTTATTCCTCAGCAGCCTTCCTACAGCCTGGCAGATTCAGTACAATTGGAAATTGGGGATCTGTGGTTTGTTTCAGACAGAGAAGAAAGGAGAGTTTAAGTATCGCTTTAGGAGACATGGCTCTACTCTGGATTCTTTTATACAGAAAGAAGATGTGTTTGCTGGCTCTGAGAGAAAAGGAGAATTATTAAAGGCAGTGTGGATATGACTTGAATTTTTCATCAGGTAAGAAGTCAGAAAATCCATAAAACTATAACAAAAGTTGCTGTAATATCTTTTAAAGCATTATTTTATTCTCTACAACCTCTATTTAAAATTGAATGTAAATTTTCCTCCACATTTAATCTGTGCAATACTTAGGAACTTAATAAACAATGTAATTGAAACATTTATTGGTCACATTGAAAGGATGGGACTGCTTATCTTTAGCATAGGTAAGAAAATACTTAGGAAAGAAAGCCTTTCTAAAACTCATTTTATTTTAGACCTTTTTTTTGCTTATGAACGTTTCAGTAATGTTTCTGCTGACAGAGGAATAAAACAAGACTAAGGGGGTTATAGGAACTTACAGTGTTAAACTCTCACTGTGGTAGAGAATCTTTTCCAAAATGCATGGATTAGGGGTTGAAGTAATTATTTCTTTCTGTTAAACACTTCAATTCTGGTATCAGCTGTAGTTGCAATCCAAGGATTCTGATTCCAATAACATTTATTTATTAGATTAAAAAATGCCAGTATGTATTACAATATCGTTCAACATGCTGCAGGAAATACTAGAGTAACTTATTTTTTTAATGCTATAAATACTTCAGATGTTTACCAATACAGGTGTAATTGTTTTATTGCCAAGGAAATGTTTAAATTGCCTCACAGAATGGTGTGTACTAAAGACTACACTCTTTAACTCCTGACACAAACCAAAGAGTGAAAAGAAATTATACATTTTCCTGAGAAAAGGACAGTGAAGATGAAGAGTGTGCCTAAAACTGATGTAGCAAGTGAACTGATTTGGTCGGTACAGGGACTTTTCCCAAACAGAAAATGCCAGAGGAGCCTTACCATCCTGAATTCTTGGGAGAGGACATTCAGAATTCGCTATCAAACTGTGTTGTGCATCCATGGAGAAATAAGCAAGCTTAGCAAATAGTGCATAAAATATTACAAACTTGGCTCAGCCTCATGACCTTTTGAGTCCCCACAGCTTCTTCTGCTCACATAAAAAAGCAGGGAAGAGCAGAGTTTGTCTTTGAAAGTATCAGATCTGTGCCAGCCAGGTGGACACCACAGGCACTGCAGAGAAAGATCACCCTTGGGGCAAAGCAGCCAGACTTTAGATCCTCACACTTCTGAAGTGGCAGTAAATCTCATGGGGGCAACAGCTGCCACTGCTGGTGGAAAACCATTTAGTGCCTCTGTCCTTCCAGCACATGCATCCTTGAGTGTGACAAATCCAGCCAGGCAGTCGGTGCTGCTCCAGGGAAAGGAGGGTGACAGTGCATCCCAGGAAATAGATGGCCTGAAGGGGCTGTGGCCCAGCCACATCATCGGGTTCTGCAGGATGTGACTGTCAGAGTCACAGTCCCTGGCCTCTCCTGGACTCAGGAGCAGAAGAGTTTGTGGAGGCTGGTGGGCACACACTGGAGTACCCAGCTCTTGGTCTTGCCCTACTGAAGTAGGGACACCTGCAAGGGACTGCAAAATCTATCAGAACCATTAGACTTTGATGGCTTTTGCATCAGGATTACAGAGTTTTACACATCTTTCCCCAGTATAGCTTTAACCAAGCCAGGTACATTCTTTAGGAAGACTACAGGGCTTAATGCTAGCCCTGACCACAATTTAAGTCATTTTTGGGACATCAGAGCCACAGAGTCATATATCTACAGGTACTTCCCACTCCAACATGAGTATGCTGATTGAAAAAGGTATTTTAATCAGAATCAGAGTAGTAATAGATGCTCCAAAGGTGAGCATGGAGTTTTTTGGAGATATTTTAGAATCCTAATTTAAAGCAACCAAACTTACGTCAAACAGAAGTATCAGGATGAAGCAGTCCAGGATATAACTCTGGCTGGAATATTCTTTGAG
Organism: Tichodroma muraria; assembly: GCA_013390105.1. Lineage (NCBI taxonomy): Eukaryota > Metazoa > Chordata > Aves > Passeriformes > Sittidae > Tichodroma > Tichodroma muraria. Next base: position 83,047 of record WAAG01072035.1, read on the forward strand.
TGTCTGTGGGAAAACAACAGTCAAACCCTGGATTTAGTGTTTAATTTAACAGGCAAGCAAACATTTTTTTTAATCCTTAGTGATTAAATAATGGCAATCACTTCTGTGAAAGGGCTGAGAAATCTTCTACGCATAAGCAGATTATTTCTAGTAATAATAAAACATCCACCTATCCCTTCTTCTTTTTGTGTATCCTCTAACTTCCCACTGCCTCTTCATTCTTCTTTCTCCACAGGCTCTCAACACCATTACTGGGGGTGAAGAATGATCTCCTTCCCTCTAGTTTTCCAATAATTTCACAGGGGAATTAAGGTGAGTTAAAGTTGAGTTTTGAAAGATATATGTGTAGAACATATATCCATTATCCATTTTTAAATTTTAAAATAACTCCTTTCATACTTAGCTTTTCCTTCCCCAGTTTGGAAGCGACCTCTTTCTGGCCAGAAAGCTGGTGACCCTTTAAATTAAGATTAACTTTTGCATTCAGTGATAAATTCAAACCCATCAAGATATTCTGTTGAACCTAACTCTTCCCATTAATATTAGTTTTAAAACCACAGAACTGTGCTAATATCTCATTTTTTTGCTTGATTCCTGTTTAACTTAGAGGTGAAAGAGGAATAATTGTCTGTATAACTACAATGTGGGCTTTATTTTGTTCATATTTCTCTCAGGTTAGATGTAGGAAAAAGGACATACTATCTTCAATGCATCAGTAGAACAGGAAACCCCCTTCAAGATATCATTCATAAAGGTTTTGAATGCCATTTGAGCTCAAGCACACATAATTTTGATTAATTCAGGAGGATTGAGTGTATTAACTCCCATTGCTCTGTAGTTCTAAAGAAAATCTAAGTGTGATGTCTAAGCTAGCAGAGTGATGGAGGGACCCAATTCTTTTCTGATAGTACAAAAGCAACAGACAATCCTCATTGGAATCCATTAAACCTTCTTAAACCTTCATCAGAGACAGATCTTAGAATACTTTATTCTGAAAAGCAAACTTTATCCACAGCTGATAAAAGAGGATTTCTATGAAAGTGTCCATACAAGTTTAGTCAGAGCTGCTATCACAGCTATTTGTTGTACATCAGTTATAGACCTGTAGCACTGTCAGTGCAGAACTTCAGAAAGGTGACATCAACCTCCTTCCACAGAGATATATAAACCTACTAATAACCATGTGCTTTTCCAGTACTGTAATTAATCATGTTAGATTTGCTCAAAACTTTAAGGACACTGACTACAATGACAGACCCACAATAAACACTGCTTTGAAAATCTCCATGCAAAGTACATTCTAAATAATACAAGGTTTTATCCATAGGTTGGAAGATGCTTCAGGATGGATAAAGCTGTTCAGCATCCCAGTGAGATCCTGAATCAAACTATCTCTAACATTAGCCTTTCTCAGTTCTTGAACTTTGATACATGCCAACTTTCCTCCCTTGCAGAATTCTTGCTTATTACAGCTTACACATTGGTTACATTAGTGGGGCTTGTTGGAAATCTTTGCTTAATTATTATAATAAAGAGACGGAAAGAAGCTCAAAATGTCACCAACATTTTGATTGCCAACCTCTCTTTATCAGATGTCTTGATCTGTATCATGTGCATTCCTGTCACAGTTGCATATACCTTAATGGACCACTGGATATTTGGGGAAGCAATGTGTAAAATAGGCTCTTTCATACAAAGTCTATCTGTCACAGTCTCCATTTTCTCACTTGTACTCATTGCTATTGAGAGATATCAGCTAATTGTGAACCCACGTGGCTGGAAGCCTAATATTTCACATGCTTATTGGGGAATTCTTTTCATTTGGGGGCTTTCCCTCATCATATCCACTCCTTTTTTAGTATTCCACAAAATAACAGATGAACCCTTCAAACATCTGTCTTTCCACAGTGATTTCTACAAGAACAAGGTTGCTTGCATCGAAGCGTGGCCGTCTCTTACAGAGAGACTGATTTTCACCACTAGCCTGCTGGTTTTCCAGTACTGCTTCCCACTGGGGTTCATTTTTATCTGCTATCTCAGGATATTTGTATGTCTTCGAAGGAGACGAGGTAAAATAGACAGGATGAGAGAGAATGAGAACAGGCTGAGTGAAAACAAAAGGATCAATATGATGCTGGTATCAATTGTTGTGACCTTTGCAGCTTGCTGGTTGCCTCTCAATATATTCAATATGGTTTTTGACTGGAACTATGAGGCACTAATGAGCTGTAATCATAACCTGGCATTTACAATCTGCCACCTTGTGGCCATGATCTCAACATGTATCAATCCCATCTTTTACGGATTCCTGAACAGAAACTTTCAGAAGGATTTGGTAGTATTAGCTCACCACTGCAGATGCTCAGCATCACAAGAGGAATATGAAAATATTGCCCTTTCAAACCTGCAAACAGATGCATCTAAGGGATCTCTGAAGTTAAATAATCCCCATGTGGATATATAAAATAATCTAACTGCAGTTTCCAAAATTCTGTATTTTGTTGCAGGTGGCCTTTTTCTGCAGGTCCTGGTCATGTTACCCCCAAGTTTAGAGGAAGACTTTGCCATTTAGTTCAGCAAAAGCAGGATTATACTCCCTCAGGCATACTCTTAATGTACTTTATGATAGTATTAATGCTGATAAACCACTTCCAACATTCCTAAAGATCAATAATAATATATTATAAACAGTATTAACATCTTACTTTTTTAATCCACAGTTTCCAAGTCTCTGGCATGCTACCTTAACTCCAATAAAAAATGTTTCCATTTCAGCCACTGATGGGGATGTCTTTCCTAAATACATGGCTTCCCCCAGGTAAACCCTGAACATTTTGGTATTCCTAACTTCAACGGCCTTTCACACACTGTTTTCTGGCATTTTTATTTTCCAACCCTTCAGCAATACCCTTCCTGGTTAATCTGCAGTTTAGAGTTAGTTCCCACTGTAAGGAAGGCCCTTGAAGATATCCTAAGACTCCAGTACCTTCCTTTCAGCCCCCTCATGCAGTTTGCTTTGGCTTAGTACCAATTCAGCCCAGAAATTGTATTTTAACAAGGAAAAAGGCTAAAGCTGGACTTCTATATTTTTATGAACACTAAAACATGACCCATTTGATGTACTTGAAGTTTCACTCAGAATGATGTTGTTCAAGAGGAAATATATATTTAGCATTTCTCCTAAAAGCATTGCATTCTCCAAACCACCAGTAAAGATCATTGCTTTCTCTTTTACCATCATCACTGCTCCTTACAGAATCTCCATTATCAAAAATACCCACACGAATTCAGCGTAAATTTTGTTTTAGCTACTTACTCAGATTTCTCTTTGAGTAGAAAATTAGGTTTGCATTTTAATTTCAGCAATATTTTTCCCCACATTTCTGCGCTAGCAAGAGGGCACACTTGAGCAGATGTGGTCATTTCTGTTCACAGAAACACAGTTTCTGTGTTTGAAAATAATCTTTTGTAAAATAGTGCAAAGAAGCCTAAAAGGATAATACTGAACACAGCTTTTCTTAAACTAAAACACTTTAAAAACCACTTTCCAGTGTGACAACATAAATAATCAGTTAATATTGAACTGCTTAAATACAGTACTTAGAATGCTTTAGTCCAAAAAGTCACCATGCTTCCTCTTGTTCAAATTAAATATAATTATTTACCTATACTGTTAAAGCCTCTTCTTTTCTCATGAGTTTCAAAACCCCCTGTTCTAACACTTGTACATAATGTTCCTTGTACATAAGGTTCCTTGTATTCTTGAACTTTAGCACTTGCTAAATAACTTAAACAATTAAAAAAAATAAATATAGAAAGTTTATTTTAAAAAAAGCAATTTAATTAACAAATTTAAAATAATTTATTAATGCCCTGCTCAAGCAAAAAGAACTCATATTCAAATTACTCCTTGATTACTCAGCTGTGATGAAACTCACCTTAAGGCTGTAAAGTTTTCTTGGAGAGGGAACATCATTTTCCATAGCCATCCAGTTCCTAAAGGGTTCAGGCACAGTTCTCTTGTTCCAGCTTGAGTTCAGACTGTCTGCACCACTCTGCTCATCAGAGGAGCTCTGTCAGAAGAGCCTCACCAGCTCCTGCAGATACTCGGGTTTGTTAAGTGCCCCCTAATTCACATTGAGATAAAGGACCTCAGTGCAACCTCTTAGTGCCTGAGCCCATAGAAGCCATAAGGGCAGCCCCATCACATGAGCAAGAATGGCAGAATTAGTGACATGATAATCAAGTATCTGAGTGAAAGGTAGGGATTAGCTTTGGCATAATTTAGGGTTTTTTTCCTAATTAAATCAAATATCATGCATTTGGAATTGATTACACAAACCTTAACTTGAACACCTGCCCTGTGCATCACAGAAAAGAAACCAGGAGACAGATAAATACCTAATAAAGGCCAATGATCGGACTGTTGAGAGTACCTCAGTATTAATTATTTCCATGAACTCCAACTCAGGTCACTGGGCTGCCTTTATTGCTGATGCACATCATCTGTTTGTTCAGCACACCAGGCATTTAATCAAGTTAAAAGCAGTATCTTGCAGTCAGTGACACTGGGGCTGTGCATGGTCAGAGAGGCTGGCTGTGCATTGGTGAAGGGGAGGGGATGGAGCTGCTTCTCTCAGCCCTGAGACTCCTGGGTAACAAGGTGATTCACTGGCTTCATTGCACCTGGCTTGACTGAGAGCAAATCTGATCCAGGAACTTCACTTTTCTTGGGGATCCCAGTACCTGTATGAAAAACCATCTACTCCTGTCAGAAGATCATTCCCTGAACAGCATTTTAACAAATGCTGGTATCACACCTGCTAGAGGCCGGGCTATCAACTGTATTTTCCTGGAATACAAATCTTTATAATCATCTTCCTCAAATTACATACACAGTTTACGGCTTTAGGGCCCATGATTAAAGCATTTTACAAGCACATGACATTCACAATTTACTCTATTTTATTAATTTTAGCACAGCAGTTCAGATTACTCTCATTGGCAAGTGTCTCAGACAGTATTTAATGTTTGAATCAGGCCCAGCTGAGATTCCCATGTGTGAACTTGGCCTAAATGGCTCCCATCCCATCTCATCCCATCCCATGGACAAGCCCAACTGTGCTTACTTTTACAGCAGAGATGGTTTTAGTATCATGTCCCAAGTGGTTTTAAAACAGCCGTGAAATGAATTCTGGTTCAGATTATGTGATGCTGATGGATGGTCTCTCTACTATCTCTCCATAGAAGTGCTTGGGCAGTATGCATTAGACAGGCATAAAAAGGAAAATTACCATCGCTTTTTGTAATACCAATTGTCTACTCCTGACATCCTGATCAGAGTTAAGTGCTCAATTTTTCCTTCCAGTCTGAATCTTGGTATAAGAGGATTCTTCATTAGCAGGTGGGAGCTCTCTGAGCAATGACACTGCTTCAGAATCAAAAGTGAACAATAGTACTTGTGCCTTGATTTCTCCTTCTCATTTCTTTCTCACAATTTCCCTTGGCTCAAGTGTTGATGGATGCTCCATTTCTGTTCTGAGCATTCAGTCATCAAGTATCTCTCCTTAATGCTGCACTTGCAACAATCATTGTTAATGGAACAGAGGACCCTCAGTGTCTCGGAGACGTCACCCTCGGCACTGCACATTCTCTCGCTACATCCACTGGCTGCCTGTGCATCCTGATATTGGACTTCCAAGCAAGTCAGTAGGAGCCAAGCAACTGTGACAGGAATAGGAACCAAGAGTAATTACTTGTTCTTAAAGCATAAGTATTATGGACTCCAACATGGTGTGTGACAGCAGTAAATGTAACTGCAATACCTAATAGTTAAAGATTACTCAAGTTAAACTGGCAAATGTTGCCCTGTCTTGGGTAATGCTGATGACTTTGTTTTCACTTGTTTTATTGGTGTAGCCAAGTAGAAAAAATACTAAAAACCTTTCTCAGCAGAAAGTTATTACCTGATGCAACCAGCTGGAGGACTGTGAGCTTCCTCAGGGGAGCAGCACCATGGAATTAACTACAGAAAGCTAGAAGGGGAGTCTGAATTCCCAGATGCTATTCCAGTGTAGAAAGTCTTAGTTTTTAAAAAATAAAAACTGCGTCATGGTTTTGTTTGAGTGGTCATGCAGAGCAGACCAATGTATTTATAAACATCCTTGTAAATGAATTGTGTCCTTACATGTCTGTGTATTTTATGGTTGATTTTCACTTAAAGCACCTATAACTAGGGTTAGATACTTGGGAACTGGCATCCATCCACTGTGGAAATGATTCCATTGAGCAAAGAGCTCAATTGATTATTGACTGTAATCCTGTCTGTGGACACAGGCACAGCCAGTGCTGTGTGTGATTTAAAGACTTTGATTTCTCCCATTGACTGACAAATAAATATTACCCTGTGTAAAACCATCACCCTGCCCAGCTGGTGAGTTGTACTGTTGTAACTGGGATAGCACACTTCTCATTCAAATGGGGCACCAGAACATTAAGAATCACCAAGAGGTCCAAAAAAAGATCTAAAGTTCCAAGAGAGATCCAGAGCCTCCTGCAGGTCAAAGGGATGGCATGGAGCAAAACAGAGCACAGCTCAAGGGCACAAAGGTACTTAGGAAGGGACCTGACCAGACTTCAGATGCTGACCCAGTGGAGACAAATGAGAAGGAGGAGAGGACACAAAGACTGCTCTGAGGAGAAGGGGTGACCTCCAGAAATGTCCTGACAAACCCAGAGAGGTACAAAATACACTCCAGAGATAACAGTGTGCTAAGGTGACCCTTTAAAGCATCAGGATGAGAGGAAAAAAAAAAAGAAAAAGACACAAAGAAAAATTAAAAAGAAGAAAAACAAGAAACAGCTCAATAGAAGGAGACAGAAAGAAGAATTTTAAAAGCTAAGGGGTACAAGGTGGAGGAAGAAAAAGAAATGAGAACAGGGACAGAAAAATAGATAAAATTAGACATAGAAAAGCAATTTAAAAAATGAGAGGAGAGCAAATCTGTAGCAAAGCTTTGAGAAACCTCACGATGAAGGGTCAGACAGGCTACAGAATTGAGTGGAACCTCATAGACTCCATAAACAACATTGTCCTTTCAATTCTATGCTAATAAGACACTTAGAAATATTCCACAACGGCAACTGTAGAATTATCTTGTCTGCTATCACTCATTTTTAAACAAGGTTCCTTTGGTTTCCATGCAAATGCACTGACTGATGCCTTTTATTTAATTTCCATTTCATTTCATTTCACTTCATTTCATTTCTTTCATTTAATTTCATAGATTTCTCCATTAGTCACAGGCTATTTACATAATGTGATGGAATTGGCACGTGTGGAGCTATTCTCTGCAGAATTCACCCTCATACCTGGTGAGGAAAACCTGTTAATTCATGTAGATGTCAGGGTTGTAACAGCTCCATGAATTAGTTCTTCCAGCCAGGAAGGGCTACTAGTGTCACAAGAAGCTCTGAAAGCTTGGGTTGCCTCTAAAGGGAATCTCTTACCCCCTTGCCAGCTCCATTTTTGGTTGGAGACTCCTGCAGTGCCTCATTGCATGGATCCAGACCCAGAGCCGGAGGGGACTGGGAGAGGCACAGATTCCCCAGACACATCTGCAGTGAGCGCCGCGCAGCCTCCTCCTCCACAGGCTCCCAGGGCACCCTTACATTGCCCAGCACATTCAAACCTCTCCTGTCCTCAATAAGGGCCAACAGATCTGTGTACTAGCAAGTTACAAAATGACTGCTTCTGGTACCACACTTATTTGGGTGGTATAGTTGTGTCAGATGAGTCCATGCGTTAATTTCTACCTTGAAGGATCAACCATCCTACCATCCTAGATCCTACCATCTCAGGATTTGCCATCATTACAACTACTGAAAACCAACCCATGACCGTAGTCAGATCATATTCCTACATTTTCTGAAGTAGTTGGCCAGTGAAAGCTGTTCAACCCCCAACACATTATTTGGTTTGGGGGTGGGAGTGGTCTTTGTGTTTTGTTTGCTTTTCAAATAAATGCAGCCATTTGGAATTGTTTTACATTCTCATGTGTAAGAAAACAGCCACTGTTTTCTTACACATGAGAAGTAAACCTGGGCAAGAATAAAAGTCAAGAATCTTTGTGTGAATTGAAAAAAGAAAAGAGAACCCAGAACAGTCTCTCAAGAGCCAATTTCCCATTCTTCTGAAATTTCCTTAACAAAACTATCTAGCTGCCTCCTCTTTTACATAACTGCAGGAACCTAGCAGCAGCTACAGCCTCGAAGTCCTTACCCCATTCCCAGTGCCTCTTAGGCAGATTCCACTGCTAATGAAGCTCTCTTCAGCTGCAGGAATGAATGACAAACAGCCTAAATGTTGGGGAAAGGGCTTAACTCTGAAGTGGCAGGGAAGGAGCTGAATTTGACAGAGCAGAACAGAGACAAGATCTCAATGGAGCTCAGACCCTGGAAGAGACTCAGGAAGATTCTGCAAGAAAATGGAGATAGAGTTTACAAGTCTCTGAGGAGATTGCAACAGCATGTAAAAACAACAACATCAACAACAACAAATATATATGTGTGTGTGTGTGTTTAACTCAACACACTGGCAGCTATCCGGTCTGACAGAGAAAAGATTGTATTTGAACATCATGTCTTCACAAGACACTTTTACAAAGGGAAAAACAGACGCAGGAACCATTTCATAACTTAACCTGCGCAGGTGGAGGATCCACCTACAAACTGCAGCCATGCCCAGAGAATTACGAGAGACAAGCAGTCCTTTCAGGACCATAAAGCCTTCAGGCACCTGAGACGTCAGTGAGGGACTCCCAGCCTCCTCCTGTAAGGCTTGGGAGCTCTTACAGCAAGCAGCAGGGAGAGCCCAGGACGGTGGATTGCTCCAGCTGTGCTGCAGGATGGGCACTTCACACCCTCACTGAGTGGCTCTAAGTTTATTGTCGTTTGAGGAGCTGCAAAGTAAAGGTCAGAGGGACCTCACCACACCCTCAGGGTAAACTTTTGGGAGGCAAATTAGTCAGCAAATAATCTCTTTCAAGATATTCAGGCCACTATTTCACTATTTGTAAAGAATATCTTTGCCAGTCAGCCTAGCAATGCTGTCAGCACGGCGTGATGCCCTATCCAGAACACATTTGAGCATTGCAGACGGCTTCAAGGGTCTTAGTGCTTCCAGCTCTTGCTTCCCAGACCTTTCTGACCGTGTGAGCAGGTCAAGTTCTCACACCGAGTGCACAGTGCACTCCTGCCCTGGATAGAAATCAGAGACCTCCTCCTTGGGACTGGTGTCAGCCGACACCAAGCGCGTGTCCCAGGCAGCCGGGGCTTTCTCCTGGAACTGGCTCTCAGGGTCCCTTGCCGCAGGCGCCGGCTGTCTCCAGCTCTTTGTGGCTGGCGGGAGCAGGGGGGAACTGGGGAGAATGTCACACTCCGGTGGTTTTGAATGCCACCATCCGTGACAGTGACCGTAAACCTGATCCCAAACGAGCGCGTTCTCCAGGGGCATCCACAACCTCTGAGCTCTGCAGAGCCTCCTGCCAAGCCGGCAGGGTCAGACCCCCAGTGCTCGTCAGACAGAACCCCCAAAACCTAACGCGTATCGAGGGCATAACCATCTTTTGAACCGCTCTTCACTAACCGAAACCTGCAAACCTGCTAAAACTTTGCCTGTATTTTAGGCGTTCAAACAAAACCATTGACATACTGCACTGGGTTGTCAGCTGAAGGAAGTCCTGTGACTGACTGGGAACAAGATTCCAGGCTTCTAATTAAAGATGAACTTGAGGCTCCTTTAGAAATTGGCCACAGAATTAGCATTGAATCCAAAAGCAAAATCTGAGTTGACTGAAAGGTCAACAAACACGGGAAGATAATTACTGCTTGATGTTCCAGGAAATCCAAGCTCTGACATTAAAATTTAAAAAAAAAAAGCCTTTGATGAATGATAACAAAAACTTTCTTTCTTCCCATCCCCATCATGCAAACAGACCAGACACAGACATGCTGAGGGTATTATGCAAGAAAAATCCAATAATCAGGGAAGTTCAAGTATCCTGTTAAACCTCACATCTTTATTCATTGACACACACAAAAAATCAAATACTTCAAGGGAAAAGGTAGTTTTTTTGTTAGCATCATTTACTTCGCTGACATCAATTTACAGAGTTGATTAGCTTTTGCTTTGAGCTCTTGCCTCTTTCTAAAGAAAAATACACATTTGTTAAAAACACATATTGTATTGTTGGCTTTTCGCAAATATTAAGATGAATACTATATGTATAATGTTAAATAGCTTTGCTGTATAGATATAGTTTTTATTTCTGCTGTTAACAAAAATTAAGCACAGTGGTAATAGTTGATATAGTATGCTTAGACTGTCTGCTTAGTTAAGATAACATCCAGTGAACACCTGATGGGGACCCTGCTACTGACACACCAATTATCAGCACTGACCGTCTGTGGAAAGGATAAACCAAAGCCCAAACCGACAGTGATGGTGAAGATGGATTAAGACTACAGCTGAGAGGCATGCATACTCTAAAAAGGCGGACCCAAGAAGTGGCCAGGTAAAACAGTTCCTGGAATGTATGAATATGCAACAGACTGATGCAATAGAAATGGTATAAAAAAGGTGTTTCCAAGACACCAGGGGTGCTCTTGGCTGAATGCCAAGCACCCGGCCGTAAAAACCCTTTGCTTTATTATCTCTGTCTCCTTTTATCCTCTATTAAACTTTTTTTAAATTTTACCAGGGTGAAGCTCGTTTTTCACACAGTGTATTAAGATTTTAGGAGTACTCAAGCCATGTTAAAAGGCTGAGGTGAGTGTTAAAATACTTTCAGTGTGTTTCTGCATGGAGATCTGCAGCAGCTGTACAAAAAGCATCTGAGAATAGCAACAGCAAGTTATGAGCAAAAACAAATTATGAACAAAGAAAAACTATGAACAGTCAAATTAATTTAATCAAGGGTTACTGTACATCTGCTTCTAAGAAATAATAGCTGCTTCTTGGTTTTCTTGGAAAAGATAAAAAAAGTCAGCTGCTAGTTTAGCGATTAAGTAGAATTTAAAAATATGCAAAATGACTGAACTGTTGAGGATGTGAAGGGGCCTCTTGATATCATCTAGCCTAACCCCCAGTAAGAGATTTTCTCAGTAAGAGAAAATGCTTTTTCTGAAGTATAATCATAAATTTACCTAATTAAAACTTCACCAGAAAGCTGTTCCTGTGTGGGTGTTGCTGAACCACCACCTACCTCACTGGGATGTTTGATGCTGCTCTGGTTCAGGATCTCCCCACTCTGAAGGATTATTTTTTTCTCTGTCCCAGTTCATGTTGCTGGCAAACTGGGAGCTGAAGTCTCTCAGGAAAACCAAAGTCTCCCAGTAGAGACCACTTCAGTTGCCAGCACGAAGGCAGCGGCGAGCAGACGTGATGTGGAGCTGCTGGTGGAGGAGGCATGAGCCTGGTATGTCTGGGCAGATGTGCAAGCAAAAAAATAATTATTTTTTTCCTTTTTTTTCATGCAACAGACCAAAGTAGGGCTGAAATCAATAGAAATGTGTTTCCTGCCCACTTCATCTGTGGGATCCTGATGGGTTTGGAAGTTAGTATTTCAGTACATGGTACAGATAGAGAAACAGACACCAGCAGAACCACCTCAGATGACCAGAATCCAGAGATTCTGCAAATTACTGCCATCTGCATTTTATATTAAATATATCTAGGGGATGCTTGTCAAATTTGATCTTCATGAATATCTGTCAACCTTTTGTACTGACTTCATTTGCTTTACCTTGAGAGCAATCGAGCTGGTTCCCGAGGCAGGCATTACTCACATGCCACCTTTAACAATCAGATTAGTGCCTCGTTTGCTCTAAAAGCTGAAGCCTCAGTGCTCAGCATTGAAATGAGATCTCCTGAACACAGCACACAGCCTGGCCCCAGCTCCAGCCCTGTCTTGGAGAGGTCCGTGCTCACCATATGGTGATCCTGCTACGCCTGTGCTATTTCTAGCTTCCAACACTATTGGAATTGTGATGGAAAGATTTATAAATAAAATTTTGATGCCAAAATGTCTGCTCAACACACCATAGAACTTTTTTGCAGGTAGTTGAACCAGCATTGTGCTATGCAACCATCATAGTACAGGTTCACACACCCTGCCCTTCCTTTACCCAATTCCTTTGACCTACTTTTACCCACTTTGCTTTCTCTCCTGCTCTTCTTGCAGACCTGTGCGTCTGAATTTAAATTTGCTTTGGCTCTGACATTATTTAACCAGATGGAAAGAAAGCTAACTTATACTCTAGGCAATAAAATGAGTCCTTGACTCCTTGAAAACCTCATTCTACCACTTACCCAACACTCACCCTCAGCACAAGGTGCCAGTTCTGCAGCACAGACAGACCTGGCCAGCCCCGTGCCCACCACCCCATGCCCAGCCCTCTGGGCACAGCTCCCACATAAAGTCGGGTGGAAAACCAGGTGCTGACAACTGCTGAACAAAAGTTGCCCACATCCCAGTGTCAGCTTTAGGCAGCACTAACAATAAAGTAACAGTTCACCTACAAGCATTAATTTCAAGATAAATTCTTCTAAAAATTTTCTGGTAGACCAAACACTCCTTTCAATTCAAATGATTAGGGCTGCATGGAAAGGGCTCTTTTCACCCTACCGTTCAGTTTTTAGGTTAATCTCCTGTCTAGTTTTAACATCTCAGCAGTCATCCTCCTGCAAAAATGAACATTTTGCAGTCCTAATCAAAAAGCCTTGAAAGGCTCCAGAATTCCCAGGGGGTGCCAGAGGTACAATGGATTTCTCCTTCACACAGTGACGAACCTTCTTAAATGCCCCCAGCTGCAGCCAAAACTGGCTCACAAAGCACTGACTTCAGTGCACTGAGTACATCAAAAATTATTCACTTCGGTGCCAGAGGCAGCAAATGTGTTATTATCTGGGGTGGTTACAGAGAGAGGAAGGTTTCTCCCTGGCTGAGTTTCCAAAATACATATGTGAAATGGATTACTCCTGTCTCAAAGCTCATCACCCATTTCTAGAATCCTTCAGTGCTCAGCTTGCTCTACTTGGATTTTCAGTTTCCCTTTCCCTCCTTCTCTCTACCACTCCCTTACTTACTGGGAAAGAGTAGAGATAACATTTCTCACAGGATTTAGCAAGAACATCTTCATGATGCAAGGACCCAGCACCAGGATTTTACAACCTGTAATTCAGGTTTACCAATCAGGACAGTGAAAATTGAAGGTTTGATTTGCAAGGGAAAAAAGCAACCAAAAACCCAATTAAAAAAAAAAAAAAGACAAAAGAAAATATTAACTAACTAAACCAAAAAAAACCCAACAACCAAACCCACAACCAAACCCACCAAAAAAAAACTAAAACCAAAGCCACAACAACAAAAACCAAAAACTCACAATACACAGTAATAAGTCCCACAGACAAAAACCACAGCAAAACACCAACACACTGGAACTTTTACCAGCCATCATGTATAGATGAAAAAAATTGTTTCCATTCACTTAGGTAATTTTTAAATTAAAAAATAATTACTACAAAGCATTAGGAATCAAAGGTCAGATTTTGGCACCATTGAGCAAGTCATGGGATTTTAGTAGCAGAATCCCTGCACACTAAACTACCGAATACCAGCTCATCCTTTTCCTTCCCAGAGATTTTGGCAGCACTGTGCTTTCCACAGCACACCTGAGACACTCAAGAAACACTGGGCCTGCAGTACAGTGGCTGCTCAGGAATTCCTCAAAAGACGTTTTCCACCTTTTTCACCTCTGCAGAGGTGAGGCACACATCAGCCAAGGAAGCGTCCCTCCCACTATCACCTCACCACTTCCACCAACAGTACAAGCAAATTCCACATCCATGTTCTCAGCCTGGTTGCACCCCTGGCACTGGTGCTGGGGCAGCACAGCTGCATCAGCTGGAAGTTTGGATCAACATCCTTGTGATCTCTAGCTCAACATCAGCTTGAACCTTCCTAGGGGTATCAGTGTACAGCCAACATGGTCAGACAACTTTTCCCATGCACAAATTTTGCTTTTTAAATACTTCCAAAATGTGAAGGTTTTGGATATCATAAAGAATACACGTTTGCAGACCAGCTCCTTCATTTTAGGTGCAACAAAAGGTCAGGACAAACTCAGCTCTAGATCCTTGCCCAGGATTACTTATTCTGCTTTGACTCCCAGCAGTGCTGTGAGGCCAGCAATCCCTTTCTGCATGTTCCTGGAGTACCTGCAACACTTCCTGCACCAGCCCTGTGTCAGCTCTACTTCCCAAGAAACCCAGAACCTCTGTTTGCCAAATTGCCACACCTTACACCAACAATCCTACAGACAGTGTTCAGACACTGCGTTACCAATGTATTTGTACAGCTGTATTTAAACAAAACCCTAAGAGAAGCCAGACCAGCTTTGTGCATGAGCTGTCCAAGCTCTCTGCTGAATTCCACACCGTGCTCACTGTTCTGGGAGTGAAGCTGAAATTTGCATGTATTTTTCTCCTAGTGGCCTCAATGCAAATATGAAGAGCTAGAATTTATGAAAGAATCAGATTTTTTCTTGGCTCAGTTTTGAAAAGAAGGAAGAAAAATATCCCCATCTCACTCTTTTATTGTATTGACATTTTGTCTTATCTCCAGTGCCTCAGTCACAAGGCTTGTAGAATTGCTTCAGTCCATAATAATTACTTGTCCACATCGTAAACCCATTATGGCACACAATCTGTCATTATTGCCATATATTGTCATTATTGTCATTATCTGCCATCCTTGTTTGGCCAAGGCAGCAGCTGTGGTGGTCACACCTGTAGTACAGGCTGGGTTGGGCAGCTTAGACAACACAGCAAGAATGCACAAGGCATATACACACACAAGGCATATCTTTATGGGACAATCATTCACTTTTTTTGAAAAAGAAGCAAATCAACGAAAATTTAAAAGGAGTGGTTATTTTGTCACCATATTTCCAGCCAGTTTTTTATGGGTGCAAACTATTCTTGTGTTGCAGAAAATCAAAGCAGAGTTATGCCTAGATTGTATCTAATTAATTTTTTATACTAAAAACCTTCTTGTTGCCAGATGACTGATATGTGACCAGAAACTAGAAGGTACCAGTCAGAAAACAAGGCCCTCAGCTTTGTTCATTGTGTCCCTTTTCTACCTATGGCCTGGCTAGACAAATTGTACTGTGTACCTTTGAACAGGGAAGTCATTTAAGAGGAGCACAAATCTTTACAATTTTAGTGAATCTCTCTAAACTTCAGAATTATTCTTTCTCATTCAAAGCCATCACTGTCCAGGGTAAAATACAGAAGGCACAGAGTATTATAGTTATCTTTTACTGTGTCAAAAGATCATTGTGTCATCATCACCATCACCATCTAACCTGGGACCCTTGAGAAAGAAGCACATGGAATCCAAGAGCCTGGTTCTGCTGTGGCTCCTTTTGTCACCTCCAAGGCACAGTTTGCTGGCAGAGGAAAGCATCCCCACCAGGGCAGCTGAGCAAGGGACAGAGAGTGCTGCCAAATCCAGCACAACCACAATCCAGTCCCAAATTTGTCAATGCCTGTGCAGAGAGGAGCAAAGCCCCATCTCACTCTCACAGGTGAAGCCTGGGCTTGCACCAACAGGGCAAAGGCATTTCTGTCCTGTGTGTGCCAGCTACCCACTGGCTAACATTTGACAGAATGTCACACAGAAAGGGAAAAAGTGCTCCTTAATTATAGTCCTTCTGTTGTTCAACTCAGGGGTTTTATTAAAAGGGAAAAAGCATAAAGAGCAGCAAATCAGCTGCTCTTAACAAATGAACGTCTGGAGATTGATTTTTCAAGTGATTAGTGATGTAAACACACATTTTCACAACTCAAAATCTTTGCATTTTTACCCAACTGCTATTTTCATTAACCAAGGAAGGAACAGAGAGGGACAGTTAACAGCCAACAACATCCTCAAATACTAATGGCTTTATTACCACAGCACACAGATTTAAAAACCTGCATTGCAGCTCTGTTCCCATAACCCCAGGAGCTCCACAGGTGCAGCTTAATTAGAAGCAAAAAAGCTGTTGCTGTACCTTTGCACATGTGAATCTTCCATGACAGGACATCACTTGCTGGACAAGACTGCTCCCAGCTTGGCCCAAGCCATTTCCTGTCTCCAGCATTTATCACCATTGCCCCTTTGCTCGAGTCAGAAGCTCTGAAGACAGCAGCTGCCAGCAGCCTGTGGGCTGAAATAGGAATGGGAATGGCCCAGAGACAGATGATATGCCCTGAAGGGAGCTAACCATGAGCATGGTGGCATCAGACAGATCAGCCAGCCTCTGAGTTTGCCTGCTCCTTCCCATCTGGGCTGGTCCCTCGAGGTGTCTGGCATTCACAACTGACTGTTTCTGGGATTGGGAGCACTGAGTGCCCAGCACTCACCAAATACACCTCCAGGTAAGCACAAGCCACAAAAACTACAGTCTCCTATATCAACTAATAACTAGATTTAATTTAAACCTCCAGAAAGGACAGTTTTAATAAAATCATCTCTTGTCTACCACTTGTTGCCTAATTTTCTGAAGGTGAAAGTCAGGCATGGTTCACCAGTTCCTCTTGAAGAGAAACCCACTGCCCAGTGTAAGGCTCTCACAATACCCCACATTCCCCAACCTTCACTCCCCAGCCTATGGCATGGGCACCAGAGGCAAGCACTGGCAACAGCCATGGGACAGTCTTCTGGACCCCAAATGACACCAGGCATTGGTGAAATGCATTCAGTCCGGGAGGTCCCTCCTCTCCCTTATGCAGCTTTAAAACCATCAAGTACAAATGAATACTTACAGGACCTAAATGTTGATACTTCATGCTTACACAGGCTCAGAGACAATCCCACTGCAGCTCTCAGCAGAGTTAATTCATTCACTGTGGGCCCATGGTCTTATCAAGATATGAGTAGGAATGCATTGCATAAATATATATTCATCACAGGGAAGAGAACAGCCAAGACCAGTTTTCAGTTTTGCTTCTGCACTTAGACATGCTTTGTAGATATTTTCCTTCAGCAAATGACTCAATCCATCACAATTAAAGTAACACAATATAATCTTTCCTTTGATTTAATTGCTCCCCTTCTGCCAAATATTCAAGTTCAAAATACATTCAAAGCAATATTTAAAATAGAAAGATTATTTTCAAAATTAGCACAAATCTCCTAATGGGTTCAGAATTACGTGCTGGGAGTCTTGCAATGCATTGGGTTTTGGTACTCACTTTTAAATTATTTCCAAGGTATGCCAGCATGAATCTGAGTTATTTCCCAGGGAACTCTAATGGACTTGGGTATTCAAATCCCTCAGAAGATCAATCTTGTCTCCCATGTGCTGCTGCAAACACTCTCTTTCTGCCATGTGCTCAGGGTAGAGCTGCCCCTCTTGGATCCAGGACGGTGCTCACAGCCCATGGGAGGACCAAGCCCTGCATCCTCACAAGGCACCAGCCCACAGCATCTGCATCTCAGATATTTACACTGCTCAGATGCAAGGCTTGGGGAAGGTCACAGATGAGGTCAGAATGAGAGATGCGCAGAAAAACACAAGGAGCAACTCAGACAGTGTCCATGGCTTTGGAAAAACACTCAGGGAGAGGCAAGGACCGGCTACAAAACCAGGCCACATGACCTCAACAGCTCTGCTTGGGCAGATTTGACCTAACAACTTAAAAGCTTTCACTAATAGTCCCAAGCTTATAGCATAAGCTTGCCCCAGGTAAAGCACACGCACAGATATGTTTGTTAGACAGCAAACCAGAGCTGTGCTCAGAGCTTTGCCCCTCTCCTGGAACCACCTGGCAAGTGAAGAGCGATTCAGCATCACCACAACTAATGAATGAAATCTCTTCTGGCCTTTCCTCCTGACTTCCATCTCCTGACTTTGTTTCCCACTCCTTTCCCTTGCTGTACCTGCTGAATGCTGAATTTCAGGTCCAGGCTCTGCTGTGAAGAACTGCCAGTGCTGAAGCTTCTTAGGCAAAGAACTGAGGGCTTGTCAGACTGCTGGGCCAGCTGCAAACAGGGGCTGCAGCTCCTGGTCACTGATATCATGCACCCAGACATGGTCCTGGCCGGGGGAGCTGACAGAGCAGCTCATCCCAACCTGCAACTCCACCAGGCTGCCTTCTGCCCCAGCCCCTGAGGGTGGCTGCTCTGTGCCCACCCAGGCAACAAGGAGCTCTGTCCCACCCAGCAGAAATCAAACCTTTTGTTTCTTTGTTCTGATGCAAACCACTCAAACCACTGCAGTAAGGCACCCACGAGGGGAAGGGGAATTACAGGTAGAACTACAGTTCCCAGCTGTCTATGAAGTGGCTTATACAAAAAGCAAAACAAAACAAAACAACAAAACAACCAGCCAAACAAAAATGAACAAAACCCAACCAAATGAAAATCCCCACACCAAAACAACAAACAAAACAAAACAAGCAAACAAACAAACAAACAAACAAAATCAACAAAAA
Source organism: Tichodroma muraria (assembly GCA_013390105.1). Lineage (NCBI taxonomy): Eukaryota > Metazoa > Chordata > Aves > Passeriformes > Sittidae > Tichodroma > Tichodroma muraria. The sequence continues at coordinate 101,591 of WAAG01072035.1, forward strand.
AAAACCCCACCTCTGCTATCAGCTGGATTTTAGAGCTAAAATTCCCTGTAGTATTTCAGCAGCTTGGTCACAGCCGAGGCTGTGCTGAGGTACCTGAGCTTTCTGAGCAGCACAGGCTGCTGGTGCCATCTGCCGTTCTGGCAGCCACAGGCACATCAGGAGCAGCAGCACAAAAGATTAAGACTTGACTAATTCATGTCTGGCACAAATGAAAATCCTTCAGATGCCTGAGGGTCTACTGTGGCAATTCAGGGATAAACGAGGTTTTAGGCAAAATTAATTTACATGGGAAATATCACAAGCAAATCCTTGCTGACACAGTCTTTGATGCTGCATGAAATTAGACACAATGCCCATCTAGAAGCAAAGAATGGGAATAGAAACAGAGATAGACACTTACTTTTAGGGTGAAATAACTTTTGGCTTTATCTTAGTTAATTACTTTTAGCTCCTCAGCCAGGAGTTTAATTCCTGCAGCTCAAAAATCCAGCAGTCCCAAGGAGAGGAGTACCAAGCTCTTTTCCCAAAAATTATCTCCTACTTAGGGCAAACAAAACCATCTCCATATATGAAACCAGAGAGAATCCCAACCAGCTCTGATCCAGCTCCTCCACTGAAGACACTTGCAGAGGCTCACAATCCCCACCTGGAAAGCAGCCTTTCCAAGATGCCCACCTTGCACCCAGACCTGACACAGGCAGCAGGTCTCATTGGTGTGTTTTACAAAGGATATTATTTTGCTGGTCCAATTCAGCTGCTTCGTATGAGAATCATTTTCACTATCCTTATAGATAGATATTTATACTGACAGTTGGGCTCTGCCTTAAGCACTTAAGCCTGCTGTCTAGCCAGAAAACAGGCTTCCCACCAACCTCCATGCCTCTTCCTGCACCTGCCGGTCCCTAAATGCTGATGAAAGGTGCTGTGCCATACGTGGAAGTCAGGACAAATATTTCTGCCAGAACACAGGCAACATAACTTTTAAACGTCCTTGTTTATGGTCATGAAAACCTGCAAACTTGAGGGCCAGAGGTGGTTGTGTGTCCATCAAGAGAGCTGCAGCTGTTGGGATGGCATCCTGAGCACGCCGAGGAGCTCCTGCCAGAGCTAAAAACAGCGAGCGCGGGCGGCGCGAGCGAAGTGCCAGCGATCCACGCTCTGCACGTGTCCCAGCCATCCCAGGCTGGGGCTGCCGGGGGAAAAGTCTCTGCTTGGAGCCATCTTCTCTGCCTCAGTAATTCAACTCCATCTCCCCCATTGCTGGGGACAGCCAGGACTCTTCCTCCAGGAGAGCCTCAGACAGGGAAGAGAACAGATTGCGAGCTGGACATCACTGTGAGCAGAGGAGAGACTCTGGGATGCTTCAGTCACATTGCCAGAGGATGTCACAACCTGTCTGATGTCCCAAGGCAGTGGAGGGGCTGTGAGTGGGTCCTGGGAGTCTCCCCTAAGCAGCAAGGGGAAAACCCAGCTGTAGGAACCACTGTCATGACAGGAAATGGAATGAGAGGTCGTGCTGAGTGCAATCCTATCGCCTTTAGTGAGTGGGATGCTTAGGGAAAGGCCCAGATAAAAGATTCCTCTAAGGAAATATCTCAGCTGCAAAACCTAGGCCCACATCCACAGGGGAAACTCACATAAAACTCGGGCATGTTTTGCAGAGCTGTATCTTGATGCAGCCTGCAGAGGACCCAGCTGGGGGACACATCAGTACAGACTCTATGAGTATCAGGGCAAGTGTCCCACCCAGGGCTGGCAAGCACCCAACAATGTTCACCACTCCTCAGATTGCCTATAGACAAGTCTGTATAGCCCAGACTGGCACAGGTTTAAATTACAGTGGAAAATACATTAGATACATCAAAATACCTGAAATTAAACCCCAGGGAATGCTGCCAGAAAGCAGCACTAAGAGAGCTGTAAGAGCACCCAATAAAGCCGTGCCTCGAGGCAGCACCCTGTAATGTCTTCATTGCAACACTCTGCGAGAACTTTAATCTGAACCTAGCCAGTCTCCCCACTAAAATACTATTCCTGGGATTCAGCATGTGGAGAGCAAGCAGGCACCTCTGCTAAGTTGCTTTCAGAAGTTAATACTGACAGATGACTGAGGATATCTGCCAGCAATGCCACCTCTACTAAGCAGTAAAAAAGTTCCAAATCCCTCATGCTCATCTGCAGTCCTTTTCCACCACACTTGCTCAATCCCCTTGAAGTCTACAAATACGCATGAGCATAATTTAGAAGAGTATTTGGCTAATGTGGTCAAAGATAATCTGAATTTACAAGATGCCCATGATAAGCACCTAGGCTAAAACTACTGATCTGTTTGGCTCACTGAGAACATTGGATCTTAAATGGAACAACAATGTCAGGAGAAAGGTCAAATGTATCCCTGTTGTCCAAACACAGCCTTCACATAAACCTGCACTGCTCCTCTGAAGCCAGAAAACCGTACCAGCCCAAATTTGGGGTTGGAGCAGTGTCCTGTTAAAGATGAAGGCAGCCCAACCAGTGCTAGTCTCAGACTTGGTTCAGTTTAATCAAACTTGGCTCAGTCTACTGGTGAGTCCAGTTTCAGACAGGTTTGACTAAGTAACCAGCCAAACCTGGCAGAGTGTACCAGGGTTTACCACCCACGTGGAGTCCCCATTGTGGGAAGACAGGAGGGGAGGCTTGGGGAGACTCCCAGGATCCACTCACAGCCCCTCCACTGCCTTGGGACATCAGACAGGTTGTGACATCCTCTGGCAATGTGACTGAAGCATCCCAGAGTCTCTCCTCTCTGCTCACAAATGGTGATGTCCAACTTGCAATCTGTTCTCTGCCCTGTCTGAGGCTCTCCTGGAGGAAGAGTCCTGGCTGTCCCCAGCAATGGGCACCCCACCCTCGCACAGCCCAGCAGGTGGTGCAGAAGCTGTCCTGGCACAGCCCTGCTCAGCATCCTCCCTTCCAGCCACCAGCCCCAGCCAGCCTGTGACTGCCACAGGCAACCCTGGCAAATCTTTGGGAAACACCTGCCAGGACCTGGCAGCTTACCTGGAACTTCTCTCTCTCAAAATTCATAGCACTGCCAAGCTCCCTCTCCATCCCAATCTCCCCTGTGACACAAACACCAGCTAATGCCCAGCTTCCTCACGCAAGAGTGGAAAGATGTGCTGGGTTTCCTCAGGAAAGGAGAAGTTTCTGCCTGAACTCTGAATTAATTCAATTTTAATTGTCAAAACTACCCCAGACACCAACTTGCCACTGAAGATAGCCAGTTTCTGCACAGGGCACATTCCTTCATCTCCACAAGAAGATTTTTGTTACCTGCACTCCTCATTCAGAAATCTCTCTGGAAAAAAAAAAAAGCAAACTAAAAGAAATCCCTATTCGTCTGCCTCAGAATGTGATGTATGAATCGAAATGTCACTTCAGAGGCCCTGGACAAAGCAATTCAGGAAGAAGAGCCCCAGCATTTGTGGCCTTTGCACCTGCTGCTTTTCCATTTTGGGAAGGGTTTAAGATGGCTGGAATAGCCAGTCTCTTCCCACCACCCCTGCGTTCAAAAAGCTTCAAAAGTTCATCTGGGAATTACGTGCCCAAGAGGTGAAAAATAGCTCAGATTCCTTGAGCTGCATTGTCTACTGAGGGGATCCAAGTAAATCCCATTGATTTGTGGCAGAATTTCTTGTGCAGAAGGGGAGAGCATCCCCACACCGTAGCCCGTGTTGGAGTGCAGGATTCATCCCATCCTTGAGCCCAAATGGTCTTGATACAATTTGCAGTGACACAAAAAATGTAACAACTGCCATTAATAACATTGCCAGGAGAGATGCTTTAGCCAAAAGTAGTTCATGCCTTTTCACACAGCTTCTGGGACTCAGTATGAATAAAGCAGGAAGGCAACAGGTAAAATTTGAGAGCTTGTGCTTGCAGGAAAGTAAACTACAAGTAATATTTTCAAACTGGGAATCTGGGGAATCCCACAAAAGGTAACTAATTATTCAGTACCTCACACTGCTGGGCAGGGTTCTGCAAAGCAGCTGGGTTATTTCCATGGCCACAAAAGTGATGAAGGCTGACCAAGCCAAGCCTGAACAGGATAACCCCAGTCCAGCTCTCAGCCATGGAAGGGCACTGCTGTGGGGGCAGACAAGAACCAGTTTGTTTATAGACACTTGCAAAGCAACGGGCAGCCTTGTCTGGGGATCCTACACTTTGTGCATCCACACAAAGCAATTTCTCCAAGGGTTTGGGACCACAGGAATCCCCACTACACCTGCTGCAGTAAGACTGGCATGGACACAACCCTCCTCTTCATAAACTCCCTCACTGCTGCTCCCTCCCCATCACTGAATGGGGCACCTGGTGTGAAATTTAGGAGAATAATAGCACTGCACCTCTGCCATCATCAGGACATCCCTTCAGCTCCCACAAGCTTTACACAACCAAGTCTGGAGGGTGGTTACATGAGGCTGCTCAAGGCAGCTAGACATATGCTGGCTCCACCAAGATATCTCCCTGCATTCCTCAGCATCTGGGAAGAAGCTCAGGTTTTCTTTATATCCCAAGTGAATAGGAAATTCTTTACATTCCAGATCTGTATAAGAGAGTCCTGCTTCTAATGAAGTTTTTCTACACTTCTCTTTCAATGTAGAGAGCCACAATCGACCTGAGCTGGCATCTTTCCAGCACTCAGGGCCATTAGCATTTCAAATTATAAGCAATTATGGATCTGGCCACCGTTGTATCTCACAACACTGGACCTGTTTTGTTCCAGCTAATGGTGCCACTCCGTTGACTTTCAAACAGGCTGGAGGGAATAAATTGCTGCAGTTTATTCCCATACAGCTGACATTCCCGCCATGCCATCACTCACAAGCAGGGATCTGAACATTAGAAATGTAACCCACCACCCCAGACAGCCTCCAGACCTCAGAGGGGAGTGCTGGAGAGAAGACTTTCTGCTTCAAGACTCAGCACTGACACAAACTGCTGGCAGCAAGAGCCCCAAAACCAAACTGATGGCCTATAGAGGTAAGTAACACTTTAATTTCTAGCATATTAACCATGTTCTCGGGATATTTGAGATTTTTCAGAAGTGGGGAATAGGGGCAGGGATATGATTTTCCTTTTCAGAGAGCAGCATTCCTCTTGCTGGCACACCAAGCTCTGCTCTTACCTTTAGGCTCATCAAGCGTGGTCATTTGAGCCTCCTGGCAAACCAGGAGCTCCAAACCTCCAAAACCTGCTCCTAAACAGGGCTCAATGGCAGGGGAAAGAGAAAAGAGCTAGAGGTGCTACAGGGAAGAAAGTGGGCAGAAAATATAACACAACTTCTCAGTGGGTATCTTTTCACAGCACTGAGAACTGTACGTAATGCAAGTAACCAGAACCACAGCAGTGGGATTCGGATTTAGTCTTTCTTCCAGTGCTCCACCTTGCAGCAGCACAGGCTGCCCTGGTTCTCTGACAGCACATCATTCACAGCCACAGAAGTTCACTGTCCAGCACTGTGCTACCAGAACACATCACTGGCTATTCCTGTGTCACGGCCAAGGAGGAAGGACAGCCTGTCTGTGCCTCTGCAACAGGGCAGCAGCAGAGGGTGACCTCAGGTGATGGGCAGAGCTGGGCAGTGCCCTCCTCTCCTGGCCCAGCAGGGCAGGAGCCACAGCCCAGGCCCTAAGGCACAATTAACACCTGACCCATCCTCGGTAGGCTTAATCCAGAGGGCTGTGAGAATGGCCAAGCGTGGATGGGAGTGTGGAGCCTCGCAGCTCCAAAGGACAAAACAGTGGAGGGTCAAATATTTCCTCAGCAGACCAGGGAGTGAAGCAAACTTGAGGGCAGGACCTGCCTCTTGAAAAGAACTTAATTCCCTTTCTTGGGAATTAAGTTTTTCTTTTCAGTTGCATTAATTAGTAGGTTTGGGGTATCCAAGAACTTTGTCCATAGCACCATTATCTCCTGGAGAAATTCCTTGCTGTTGTTGCAAAAAGTAGCAAGAAAATTGAGTGGTGTGTCTTCACTGCCTGAGAGAGGAACTTTGTCCTCTTCCCACACATACTATTAACAAGAACTGTAACTCACCTCTACCTCTGCTGCTAATTTAACCCATAACATTTTAAACTCTTTTACTGACCAGCCCTCTAAGCAGAAGCAAACTTTTCATTTATAGCAAGGAGGGCAGACAGACACAAAGCCCTGGCTCTCCTGTGCGTCGCAGTGCACACATGCCTTCCTATTGCCATCTCCTAATTTCCAAAGGTTACAGAGGGCAGGGGACAGCCCCTTGCTGGGTGCCAGGCCTGTAGCACAAGCTGGAGTTCAATGCCACCCTGACATGGCTGTATTTGTGACAACATTTCAAAGCAGCTGGATACACATTAAATTAGGCATTTTTGGTTTTGTCTTTCCTATAATTAAGCAATATCAATTGCTTGTGGGACACTTGAGCTGAAGTTTGGCACATATGATACCTCTGCCACTCTCCAGAAGACAGAAAATTAAAGCCTTTCTGTGTTTTTAAGGGTTTTCTACACAGAAAGTTTGTCTTGGCTGCCAAAAAGAAGGTAATCCAAGCACACACTGAGCTCACTGCTTAGATGTGCTCTTGGCAATTAGCATGATGTTTAGCAAATCAGCTTTTCACTGTAGAACACCTTTTCACAAGAGGGGAAGACTGGGAACATGACCAGAAAACCTTTTCACCAGTTGCAAACAGAAACAGGTGAATCCATAGCAATGCGATGGATTGTGGGGTGTGAGAAATAGACAAGTCATGCCTCAGTTTTCTAAGGAAATGGCATTAAAATCTAAGAGTTTAGGCACTGCATGTCTACAGTTACAAATTTACAGCTCTGATTTATAATGAGTCAAGTGCAAGCTAAAATCAGGCCTGGCTTCCTAATGGCCTTTGGGTGGAAATGAACATATTTGCTTCAGCGATGCACTCGGGTTGCTTGACAGGCCCAGAGTTTTGTATGACACCAGCTGCTTCCATATCAAATGCTGTCCATGAAGTTAAAATTAGCCTGATCCTATTTCTGGGGGGGTTTTGGCTGTGCAGCCACTGCCCATCTGCAGATGGGCTCCTGGCTGTGAACAGTCCCTGCCTGGCACCAGCCAGGCACAGGGAGTCTGTGGGAGCCCAAATGCCATAGCATTCATTGAAACTTACCTTTCCTCCTCCTTGGACGTGGGCTGTGGCGCATGGCACTGTCACAGGAGGTGTTTGGGAGAGCTTGGATGGCACAGCCTTGATGCCTGCTGGGCACAGATAATAACCATTAGAACTCATTTTTCATACAAGAAACATCTGTGCAAGTTATTTAATTTTATGCAATGCTTTCTGCCAGCTCAATTTTCTGTGAAATGGCTTGGGGTTTGTAAAGTTATTTCCCTATAAAGAGCTGCCTTTGACTGTACAGTGACAGGTTAATTTAGGCAATTTGAACAATGATGGTTTGGGGAATTGGCACCTTTAACTGTTTCATTGTCTACACCTTAGTTCTACACACAGGCTTCCAAACTACAGTGCTTAGCAATAGCTTGATTAGTTACCTTTTAAAATGCAGTTTGTGCTCTGGGTAAAAGCTTCCAGACAGGAATAGTTTTCTTTACCACATTTTACAGTGCAAGAGGTAAGGTCCTGCTTTGAGTTTTGTGGTGATGGTGCAGCATTGCAAGGCTATTCTTCTTGACTTGGTTATTTGGTGCATTCTGGCTCCCAGCAGTTTTGGATAACTACCACGAGCCCTGCTGTTGAATTGGAACTCTTGGTGTAGACTCAAATTCTCTTTTAGATGCTGAAGCTGCCCCAGCTTCTCTGGTGAAGAAATCAGAGATAGGACCTGAGCCAGGTAGGACTGAGAGCAAGTATTTAAGAGAGACCAGTTCTGCCCCACTGCACAGTTGCCCTCCAGCCTCTGCAAGGCCCATGCAAAGGAAAAATTACAGAAGTCCCTCCTCATGTTGGCATCCCTGCACCAGCCGCACCCTCTCTGCCTCACTGCACTAACAGCCTGCTCTAGCACCATTTGAAAGGTGCTTGAGATTACTCTGCTGCTCGGGTGGCAGCAGAGGGAAGAGCCTCCAGCTCCTGGGGGAACCCCAACACTGGTGTGTGCCTCCAGGAAGGTGCCTCTGGCCAGAACCTTGCACCACCACCATGGAGACATGGGCACTACCTCAGCAGCCCAGACAGACAATTCTCTGGCCAGTGAGCTAAAAACATCTCCTGGCATGTCAGGGAAATCAGAGACGAGAGAGCTTTAAATAGCACTCCTCTCAGCAAACAGGCTCCAGGGGGATCCTGGGCTCCCATGTAATTGTGCTCGCTCAGACCTCACCCATGGACTTCGCTCTGCTTGTGGAAGTGCTGGCACTGCCTGTCTCAGGTGGTGAGCTGTGCTGATGGAGCTGAGCTAGGACAAGATCTTTAGGCCAGAATTCACTGAGGGCAGAGATGTGAAGTGATGGGTAACTGAAGGATTATGTGCACAGCTCCCCTGCCCGGGGCATTGTCTGGGAGGAGCTCCCATGGAGCACGACTGTCACTCCCCTGCCCTTCACTGCAGCCCCTGCATCGGGCAGCAGCACCACGAGCAGCTCAGGAGCCTCACGTGCACTGGGGCAAGAGAGCTGACATTTCAGCAGGCTCAGGAGCTTTGGCTCATCTCTGGATCTGCCAGCTTTGTTGATTTCAGGTTTAGATGGCAGAAGCATCAGACCACCAGTCGGTATCAGTAACCACTTGAGGCACACCTGTGTGACAGGAGCTGACAGAACCTACGGCAGGCACGTGCTGCTTTGCATAGCACTTTGGAGAAAAATGTTATGCAGGCTCTGCAAAAGCTACCCCACATTCCTATTTGCATCTGAGTGCAACGTAGCTACTGCTGTCACTCTAGAGACATCCCATTTGAATGTGTTCCCATCTGAGGATATACTTTCCTTTTATTCCCATGCAAATGAAATCAGCTAAGCAAAATCATGACTGGGGAAAGAAAAGGCTCTTTCTCCATTTTGGTAATTACTGTTATAGCAAAGACATCCTGTGCTACAGGATGCTGTAGCAGTTGCAATTCCTGCAGCGCTGTTCACAAAAATTCCTTCTTCCTGAAGGAGGGACACATGTAACAGGTGTGATCTGGGGCCAGTGGAGATCAGAACTTGCTGTGTTCTGTGGAAAATGCAAACGTGAAAGTACAGCCACTGCAGCAGAGTCATCCTTGGGGCTCTGGATAACAAAGCCATGACTCACAGTTACATGCACTGATCACACAATTGCCATCTCCTAAGCCTGCTGGAATGAGAGCCACCTCCTTGGAAGGTGCGCCCCACATGGAGCTGGACAGGCTTCTTGCCCTCCTCTTTGGCCCTGTTAACTTAATCCTCCCTCTGACGCGCAGCAGAGCCATCAGTGGGCCATGGTGGGGAGGTCAACTCGCTCACTGGCTGGGCAGCCCACGGCACATTTTCTACCTTGGGAAGAAAGAGGACCGCGAGTTTTTGCATTGTGGCTGAGGCTCTGCTTCATCGTTACCTGCAGGCATCCGTGTGGGAATGGGAATAACGCCCTGCAGCAGCCTGCAGCGGGAAGGAGAGCTGGGATGGGACTCGTGCCCTCCTCAGGCACAGGCGGGCTTGTGCAGCAGGAGGAGCCGATGCTCCCGTGCGGCTCGAGGTGCGGCTGCGAGGAGGGAACGGGGCTCCATGGCTCAGAGCTGTACCCCAGCAGTGCAGCCCAGCCCTGCTGCACTGCACCAGCTCAGCATTAACACAGAGTTCTCAGGAAGCAGGAATCCTGGAGACTGTGAGACTGTGGGTGTTTCTTCACAGATTTCAGGAAAGAATTTCGTCTAGCTTTGTTACAGCATCCTAACTGCAGAGACAGCATTTACAGGTTCTTGAAACAACATTCTTTCCATGGCACTGAGTGGTCCATAGGATTCACATAAGGGACCCTCAACATCCACTAAACACAGTCTCTGGGTTGTGCCTGTGCCATGTGGATGTCAAAGATACAGCGCAGAGCAGCAGGCAGGTGCCACAGGATGCCCAGGGTCTCCCCAAATGCTCTTGCCTGTATTCACACCTGCAAGTCCTCTGCAGGTCACAGCCATGGGCACCAGAGCCTTATCCCAGGGCCTGTAGGCTTCACATGTCAGGCAGTCTGGGCTCCAAATCCTTCTACATCTCTGTAATGCACTGGCATGCAAAGAAGTGGGGCAGGGTTGGGTTTTTTTTATAGGGAAGAAAAGAAGGAAATTAGCAGGATTTCTGTTTGACACGAATATACTTTAACAAGTATGGAGCCTCATGACTTCAAGTGGAAGCTTAGCATCTCTTAAAATAAGCTCTAGGCGTCTTTTAATGTCGGTGCTTAAAAGGGGATTTAGTCACTTGGTTCTAGGAACTCCAGTTTGACTCAAGTGTCCAATATCTGTCGGCAGTTCAGCTGTTACCCTAATAAGGGGAGGGGAAGCCAGGATTGTCCAGCCCTGAGAAACAGCTGTGCTCAGAAGAGGCATGTAATAGGAGGGACAAAATTAATTCCCCTCAGCCCTGGTGTGTGAGCCGCTCCCAGGCGCTGGATGAAGGGCCCGTCCCCCAGCGTGTCCCACGGGCAGCCTCTCGCTAGGCGGCCCCCGAGCTCCGCCAGGGACTCCGCTCTCCCCCCAGGGACCTTCCAGGCAACCAAAAGGAGATTTGAAGGGGCAGATATTGAGGCACCACCTCTTCACACTGCACTTGGAGTGGGATATGTGCCTGAGAGCACAAGCAGCCTGAGTATGTGCACACCTGCACCAACAGTCCAGAGGCTTCATGACGGCCGCGAGAGCCACACACGGGGTGTGTTTGTTCACCTTCTCATCAGGGATGTGCCTTAAGCAGTCCCAAAATTAAGCTTTCTACTGTGCTCTTTCCTATATTAAGGCTACTGTTGCTCAAATTACTTTCTGAGTGCTGATGCTCTTTTCTTTGTTGTCACTTGCTCTGTAAAATGGACAAACCCAACTTAAACTTAGCAGTGACTTCAAAGCATAAAATCCAGTACACTCATTCCAGCATCCATGCTGGTCGCCATGCTTGACAGTCTTTCCTAATTCCAGAGGGAGCCTGTCCTTGAAAGCCAGCACACCTTTCTGCCCTTCCCAAACGAGTATAGAAATGCCCACAGGAGTGCCAGACACAACTTTTGAGATGCAAATCTCCAACCTGCTTCATGGGAGGCATTAAAAACTGAGTTCACAGAAAACGAGCCTCTGAAATTGTGCTCTTTGGTGCTACCTGCTCTGAAAATATGCCAAAAATAAAAGAGGTCTTTGAAACATACTCAGCTGCTTTTCTACTACTTAGAAAGACTCTCAGCAAGTTTCACATCCAACCAGGATTCTGCAGTTTTTGTGAATACCTTATCAATGGCTACAATAACCTCTTGCAGCTATTTGATTATTTTCAGAATATCCCAGCTGGCACAAACTTGCCCCACTCCCCACCTGAAGTGCAGTGATTTTAAGAAATCGCTCCACAAATCACCACTGTCTCTGCAATCCAACTGATCTTCTCAGGATTCTTGGAGCGTAGGAAGAGAAGCAAATAAAATCACTCTTTTCTCACTTCCTACAGAAGTCTCATTATTCACACCCCAGGAGCAACAGAGAAGCCACTTCGTAATCACACATTCACACCACTATGGAACTCACAACTATAGAGCTCACTACTGAAGCAGTGACAATTTCCCTGTTTAGCCATATGGCACAGAAGAAATACGGCTCCAGACAGAGCTTTCTGCAGCCCACTGCAGAAAGTGGGAGAGCCTTGTTCTTTGCAGACCTACTCGCATCTCTGTAAAGCCCTACAGAATAGTGCCACAAGATACCCAAGTGTCTAGCACATACTCCCAAAGCTTAAACACCTCTATGAAAATGAGTAGCACCATCAGGTACATGCAGATGGCTTGCAAAATGCATCATTTTCAAAGTGATCGAAAGCTGAGTGTTATCCTGTGTATCTAGTCAAGCCTGGGTTTTAAATAAGAGACAAGCTGGTACATTAATGTGTTGTTACAGTCTAGCCCTGCCTCACTTCTAAGTGTAAGTTTTAAAATGTACTCCTCCCCACTACACACACTCTTTGCAATGCAGTGTATTTCAGATCCAGCAGATGCTTGTCTTGTTCCTAAAACAGATTTAATGTATTTTCCATGATCTAAACACCTGGCAAAAGGACTTTGTGCAGATTTAATACTTTCCTAGCCCTGTGTTAAATTTGTCCTACTGTTGCATATAGCATAATTCTGAAGCCATGACAAATATTCAGGTAATGCCAGAATGTCGTCATTATGGTTTGTGTCAACAGCGTGATCTGTATGTACCTTGTAATCATTCTGGTGTTGGGTTGCAAAGGTCCTTGGACTCTTCATTTGGCTGAGTCTAATTCTGTCCGCTTCACAAAGATCTAGAGTTACCCTAAGTAAAGGTTGACATTTACATGAGACACCAGGACTGCTAGAATGACTCACCAAGGTAAAACCTTGGCTAGATATTCTTTCAAGGTTGTAAATTGTAGGGTGATGACTTTTCAGACTTGTAAAATCACAGAATGGTTTGGTTTGGAAAGGATTTTAAAGACCATCTCGTTCCAAATTCCTTGCCACGGGCAGGGACACCTTCCATTAAACCAGGTTGCCCCAAGCCTCATCCAGCCTGGCCTTGAACATTTCCAGGGATGGAGCAGCCACATCTTCTTTGGGTAGCCTTTGCCCCACCACCCTCACAGGGAACAAGGTCTGCTAACCTGCTGTAGAAAACCTCTCTGCTTAGCAAAGCAAACACAGACAGAGGGGCAGGTCACACACAGAGCTCCTCACGATGTGGGATCAGGATCTCAGAAGTCTGAGAACTGATAGAGAAGCCTGGAGCATCACTCATAAGGAAAACTAGATGTGTCAGAGACAAAGCAGCAACCTCACAGTGACCTTCCAGTGTTTTCTTGGAAGCTGAATGATCTCGTCTCATTTTTACTGCTGAGCTGGAGAGCCACACACAGGACAGCTTTGGCCTCCTACAGAAGCCTGCTATTTTAACCACATGAAACCAGTTAGTAGTAGCAGGGCTAGTCAGCATTGCAGCCAGTGCCCAAATGCTTTCAGGACATTTACTCTCCCAAATACACTCCGCCCTTTAAAGCAGCACCAGCCATCATGTTCAGCAGGCTTGAAATTCTCCTTGTTTACTAAATATCCTAGCCCTAAGGTGGTTAAGTCTCAATCAAAACCAGGGAATTCAGACTAAAGCAGTGACTGTCCCAGCACTGAAGCTCATAAGCCTTTTATCTGTTCCCATGAACTCTCCTTTACCTAAATCTAATATTAATAGTGAGAGCATCCAACACACTCATGAGAAGCAAACTGTGAAACAGGACCACACAAGAGGAGGTGAGAACAGAGCATCTAATGTGAACCATGTGTGTGAAGGATGAGTTTGTCTACAAATAGAGGTGCTGCCAACAACGTGGATTTCAAGGATGGCTTCTGCTTTTTAGAAGACACCTACAGCAGCCAAGAACAAACAGAATTCCCAGTTGATGGGTGTTCACTCAGCTGAACTGACAGGATCTGCTCTGATGAGAGGTTAACCCAGCCTTTCTCAAGCACTGGCAGCTGCAGCGGCCCAAGTAGAGCTGCCTGTATTTACTGTGGGAACGCTGACTGCCTGGTGTGTCACAGGGCATCAGGCCAGGCACACTTGCAACCCTGACAGCCACCATCCCTTGGCCATGGTCTCTGCCACGTCAGGAGGTCTTAGCAGCAATCATCGCATCGAGGAACTAATGCCATGCAACTGAGTAACTGTCTTGAGCACAAATTCATAAGCTGGTGCTATTCCTGCTTAGTGCTAAAGTTCAGTGCCTCTTTCATCATACTGGAAACTTGTCAGGAGCTGTTCTTATTCAGTTCAGTAGAGCAACGTCTCTCCAAGACCCTGCTCCTCAGTCCAGATACAGAGTGTGCAATGCCTCCTGCAGCTCCTCACTCTGCTGTGGCCCTAAACCACAGATGGCCACAGTCCCCTCTGACCACTGCACAGGGCAGCCTCTGTGCCCTCTGTTTCTGTGCACGTGTTGTGTGAGTCCAGACTGATCGTGGACTTGGAAACAGAGTGGAACATGAAGAGTGGTGGCAGTTCTAAAGATAATGAAGTCTTTCATTGTGCAGAAAAAGAAGGGGTAATGAGCCTCCAATGCAGTTTTGTTAATGGTGTCTCAGGTGCATGGGGCGCTCTTTAAAGCAGGTATATCAGTCCAGGAACTCCTTTGATAATCTGAACATGTCTGATTTTTCATCACTCTTTTTCTTTGGAGGCAAAATAGAAAAAAAACAAATCATCCAGTATTCCAGGTCCTGAAAACTGACTATACCAACTGTTTCCTGATAGACTGGAAGACATCACTGCAACCAGTACCACAGGAATCTGTGGTGGAGTCCAGCCAGGATTGGTTTGCAGTGGGAACCCAGGGCAACACAAAAACATTGCCTTCCCAAGCCCTGCTCCCACATCCAAGGGTTTGGGATTATCCAGCAGCCCTTGCATCATAGCACAGCCCTGTTGATGGCCTCATGATATAACCTTGGACAGGAGCCATCCTTGAACTGCTTGAGAGACATTTATAAATCAAGAGCAACACCTAGAAACATGAAAGCCATGGGTGGTCCAAGTCCACGGGTAACTGCCTGTGTCCCTCAGGGCTCAGCAACACACTGCAGGTGTGAATGAGACACACAGGGATATGCTCTAATTTTAACCAGGCAAATCCAACTAGACTGCAAAATATCCGTCACGGAAGTCAGGTGTCACTGTTTTGGAGAGTGCTGGAAAGCAGAAGAGAAAGAGAACAGATCTCAAGTAAATTATTTGCACCGAAGAGCTGTGGAAAGCCTCTGAGGAATTCAGACATGTACATTGATTTTAGTTGATAAGATGGGCTATTTGTGGCCTACTGACCTCTTAAAAGTAATGAAATCCCACTCTGCTGAGGTATCTCTGTCTCTCTACACCAGGTACTCATCTGTAACTCCACCAATATGACTCCCAGACAGGGTGACAGTCAGCTAAAAGATCTCAAGTTTGCAGTTACTCTATGTAATTTCTAACAAACGCTGTTAAGTGCCATACTCTACCATGTGAGTTCAGCAAGGGTAAGATCCAAACCCTGAAGAGAAATCCACTCCCTTCTGACTTAGAGCACCACCAGGGTGCTGGAAAACAGCTGCAACCTTAAAGAGAGTTAAGGTGCCAAACCATGACCTCTCACATCTGCTTCTTCGCAGACGGCAAGCACAAAGCAAAACTGCCACACAGGCAGTGGCTCAGGCAGGGAACTCACAGGGGAACACCACAGTGGCCTTGGCAACTGAGCATTCAACAGTGAGCAGCTCTGCAAACATCTGCCAATAGCCTCAGGTGCTGCCTGCATGGCCACAGGCTCAGGCAGACACAGGGCTTGGCTGTACATGACCTCAGCCACCAGACAAAATCGAGTTTGATGCCACGGGCACCAAGGGCGGGAGAGGGTGGAAGCTGCCCTGAGGGAAGGGGAATGCAAATCCCAGGGCCTAATTCTGCTCATGAGGACTGCATCACAGCAGAGAGCAGCAGGGGACCTCCATCCATGGCTCCTGCAGCCAGCAGAACGCCAGTTCAGGCATTTCCACGTCTTCTCCTGGCTGGCAAGCCAAGCTCCATTCCCTCCCCACAGCTGTAGGCACACAGGCACAGGAGCACTGTCACCATGTGTCACACGTGTTCCTGTCCCTCACTAGGACCACAGTTCTAAGGCTCACTCCAGAAGCAGAGTGTGTGACAACAGCACTGCTGCTGCTCCTGCAGGGTGTTTGTCAAGGCTGGCCTTTGTCCTGGTGCAGGTGGCCCCAGGAGAAGTAAGGTCAGCATCCCGTGGTACACCAGCAAGAACAACCCCTCTTGCCATAGCAAAAGGGAAGCAAAGATGAAATCTGTAAACCTTTAACTTAATTACCATGGCGAGCTACTAAGATCTCAATAACTACCTTTTCTGTGTCAGTCCAGTATGCTGCAGTCTTCATGCAGAGGAACCTAGCAGCTGGTCTATGAGGTTCCATTTTCACTTTCACTGAAGTAACAAGGGTTTTTTTTAAGACTTTCCCACCCAGATACAGGAAAACCCTAGCTCCAGCATGAAGCCAGGTTTCACATGTAACTTGGGTCTTTTATTGAGGTCTGTATCAATAATCTCGTTAAAGTGTCTCCATGTCCTGGAGGTGACCTGGACACCTCAGGACACCTCTGTTTCCTCTGGCACCTCTGTGTGACCCCAAACTGCCTATGCTCAGTTCACAAAACAGTCATTGCTGTGCTATAAGGAAAAGGAGATAGCTCTAAACACACACTACTTTATGTCTGTCTCTCCAGGTTCTTAGGGTAAATCCGAAGGCTAAGCCTCCTTGCAAGTCTCAGCATCCTGTCAGGGCCAGAGGAATGTCACAGTAAGTGTAAATATTATTGGATCAAGTATACTCAGCCTCCTAAAGCCTCTGTCTCCCTCCTGCCCTGTTTACTTTTCCCCCCACACACAAGGTAAAAGCAGAGAGCCACCAGTGTTTTTCTGTCCATTGGTTCCTCAGCCAGTGTAGCCTCTCACAACCATTCAGTTCACCAGAGTTACACCACTTTAATTCAGCCTTATCTACTGACACTCAAAGAGCAGGTTACACATTTTAAATTATTATTTACAGCATTCTAGAAATATTTTGCAAGGATCAGCTCAGGCTCATCTTCAACAAGTGTCTAAAAGGCAAGGGTCAGCATGAATATCAAGGTCTGGACCCTAAGCTCTGGAAAAGGGCTTTCTGGCTTGGAACACTTACTAATCAGAATTGCCAAGAATTGATGGAGTAGGGGACAGGGCTGGAAATGCCCAAGGGGCTGCCACAGTTATACTTCAAAGATTCACTTCAGGACAGAGAGCTGGTTTAGGGCACATATGTGGCCAAGAGCTGGGGAAGTCAGAACAGACTAGAGACAGATTCACATCTTTACCCAGGCTGGAAAGAGCGATGAAAACATGGACTGTTTCAAAGATAAGGTTATAAAAAAAGGCCAGTGTCACAGCAAAACAAACCCAAGCACTTCAGCTGCACATTTATATTCAAGACACATGGTTCTGAAATTAAATGAGACAGAGATGAGTGCACATCAACACTTCCCCATGGAACAAGGACATACCTCACACTGCAAATATTTGATCATCTCAAAACTGTCTTTCTTGCTTAATCAGAGGCCTTACTAGAACTTCTGTGACAGCTGAGCTTTAATAGAGGATGTCAGGACAGAGTAGAACAATCCTGCTTGTTTCTCTACCTTCAGCCTCACTGTAGCAACCACAGACAGGACACAAGCCAAGGAATGCCAGACCTGGGATAAGCTAAACCAGGGCAGGATCTCTGTAGAAGGGGACAACTGCTGTCAGCAGCACTGATCTTCACACAGAGGCTGCAAGATATGAGCAAGTAATTGGCTTAAAGTTCTGAGCAACATTTACTGGTTATCAGCTCTTCTTCCTACCAACTTGGTATCCACAGGCCAGGGAGTTGCTTCCTCTTGAAGCACCTGAGTGGAGGAGACTCTCCATGGGGTATTTATTAGCCCAGAACATGAACAACAGATAAAACACTCTGAATCTTCTTCTCCTTCGAAGTAAAGTGCCAGCAGCACAGCCAGGTTTCTGCATGTGAAAAATTCAGTCTATAAAAATCTCTTTTTTTTGCCATCTAGATGCAGAGTCCCTCACTGAGCCTGGCTGGGCCTGCCTATGGAACCACACCTGTGTTTACAAAGGTAAAGAGCAGTTGTCTGAACAACACAGCTCATCCTGAAGCTACCAGCATTAGATTTTGCCATTTTCTTGTTCCTTCAGAAGGTAGTGCTAGGCTGGAACATTGGTTCATTTACAATTCAAAAAAGCCAGCATATTTCATTAGTGATGCTATCAAACGAATATCTTAATTGGTAAATGATTCAGACAGACAGAACCACTTACAGGAACTCGTCTCATTTATTTCCTGCAAACAAAGATGAAGTGGGAACCTCACATTGTAACCACCCTTATTATGTTGCATTGGAATAGATGTTTTTCCTGCATTTCTATCTTTATTTAAGGCAAGGCTTTAATGAGTGCTGGTCTTCTGGTGAAAAAACTTCCACTCACAACCCACTGCAAATGCATTTAGAATTCAGACAACTATTGTAAGTAAAATGAAAATACAGGCGAGACCATCTTCCTCACTGAAGGGTGTATCATTTCCTAATAAATGCTTCAATGGGGAAATGCTTAGATCAGGCATTTAACACAAACATTTTCTCCTCCAGGGTCTACAAAACATAAGAGCTACCAAGGGCCAGTTGGTGGTGTTTGAGTGTCGCATTCACTCCACACCCAGCCTGCAGGTTCACTGGTACAGGGAATATGACCAGATCGTGGATTCTGCCGATTTCCGAATCCTGCGGAAAAGTAGGTGTTGCTGCACCAGTTTGATGTACAGATATTTTATTGGGACAGGGATAAGACAGGAATAAGAGAACTGCTATAAAAGTCAGGAGCTCGCTCATAGAAGCAGAGTTAAGTTTACAGTACCAGATGACCCAAAGTCACAGGCTGCTGCACCGTCTGCCCTTCCTCTGGCAGTGCTTGAGTGGGTCAGGCACAACAGGGGGGGATTCCAGGCTGTTAGTTATTAATGACAGCCCTACTGGGCCGTGGAGGCATTGTCACCACAGCTACTGATGTACTCAGGGGATGAAAAGCAGAACCTCATTTCAAACAATTTCTTGTACTCCCAGGCATGAGGTCAGAGCTCATGCAACCAACTCCAAAATCAGTGGAGTTCTTTGTGTATGAACTCAGTGGAGCTCTTTGTGTATGACCTCAGTGGGGAGAGGTGTTTGTACCTCCAGGTTCCCCAGCCACACTTGAGCTTTCCCTATCCAGATGCTATTCCTTGTGATGGACAGAAAGGGAGATGGTTCCCTTGTAACCAGGGTTACAGCTGAGGTGGGAGAAGGAGTGAGGGCTGAAGGGTTGGGGTTTTATCCATTCTGATATCATAATAATTTAAATTCTTTCTCTCTTATCTTGAGCAGAGGCTTGTTCATCAGCAGTTCCTGGTAAGTACACTGTGCATTTTTTGTTAGGCTCCTCACCACACTCAGTATTTCCCACCACATCCAAAATAAAACAATAATGTCCAAAGGTAGCCAGAAGACAATAGTCTGTCAGGCGAAGAGCTTTCGAGTTCTTAATTTTGCTGCAAGCACCCAAAAGGTCCTGATTTTTTCCACAACACCTGGAAAAAGGTGTCAATACTTTTACATTCAGCCAGTGAAGAGTACCCTGTGCTAAGAGAAAGCATATCAACCATTCCGACCTATAAGCTTTTAAACTTGTGCAAGAAAAGACACAATTTAGAAAAAAAAAATCAAAACACAAAGCAAAACCACCAAAAAACAAACAAACAAAACCAAACAAAACACCCACCACAAAAAATGTTTCATTAATGTCACAGGAAGAGTCTTCTTTAATCTTGCTCCTTCTAAACCCCTTGACTTCCTATGCCCTCTACATCACATTTTTGCACTTTATTAGTGCCAATCCCCATCACTAAGTAAAGAGTCCTGTAAAGAGCAGGTCCTACAGGTTAACATTTGCCTCTTGTGGTACAACATCATGCCTGAATCTCTTGTTTCAGAGGAAGTCTGCACCCTGGTTATTACAGAAGCTTTTCCAGAAGATTCTGGAATATTTAAATGTGTTGCTGAAAATGAATTTGGGGCTGCAGCATCCAGTGCACATCTCTCTGTTTCCCCAGGTAAGCACATAGATTTCTGTGTTGAGCAACTAAACACAAAAGAATTTGCTGCTGCTCAACATCAGGCAGAATCACAGATATTTCCCAAGCAGAAGCCACACCCAAACAATTTTGCAGGCTCAAGAGAAATGCCCAAAAAATGCAGTCTACTTGGGTATCTCTCAAAGCTGGATGCAAGTTGTTCTGTGTTTGTGCTTTTGGTCCCTCTTCTTCCCGAGTCAAGGATGACAAGGTGGAGATGCTGTTCCCTCTCTCTGAGGAGTATCATCCCTGAGTTTCATCCCTCCAGGGACTCCAGCTTGGCCCAACACACTGGGTGTGTCTATACCTTGTTTATGGTGCCACCTGACCTGTTTGGCTCGTGCTGGAAGCCATCTGCAACCAGAACAGCGCCTGGCATGTACCCAGAGTTCACCAGCCCTGGCCAGAAGTCAGGTTTGGCTCATGCAGCTGTGCAGGTTTGAGTCTGTGCAGAGCAGAATGAGCCTCATCCACCTGCTCAGACATTCCAGTTTCCCATTCCCTGTTATTGCAGTTGTGTATTGGTGAGCCACCGCTGCTTCCTATCTGATGTGGGAACAATTCTAATTCCAGGAGCTAAAGAGCTGGAAAGCTTTGGAGGAGCTGCCCCCAGGCCAGCTGTGCAGGTCACCATGAAGAAAGCCACCTTCCCCAGGAGCAGCCAGGCAGGAGCCAAGGACCGTGGGGCACCTGCTCTGCCATCCTACAGCCCAGAGAGCCCCGGGCTGGGCACTCGAGCAGCAGCCACAGGCTTTGCTCAGAAGAGCTCCAAGAGCCAAGCTGAAGATTTCCACGGAGCTTATGAAAACTCACCTCGGGCTTCGCCTCTGCGGTAAGACACAGAGGAAATCACATCCCTGGCTCAGCTTTTTACAACACCTAAGGCAAGAACTGTCCAGTGATCCCAGCTGCTCACTCCACTGCCCCTTACCCTGAGAGGCATCAGGCACATGCAGTAGCCTGGGCTGTTTGCCTGGGTGACAACAATGTGCAGCACCAGCCTGGCAGGTCACAGCACAGGCTCCATTTGACAAAGTGTGTAACCACCTGAAGCATCAGGGAAGTGCCTGATCTCATTTGCAGGAGTGCCTATCTGTGAGTAACTGAAAATCATCACCTCAAATAATTGTCCTCTAGGAAACCTTTGGCTCCACAGCAGAACATGAGGCAAAGATCACAGTACCTGGGAAATCTCAAAGTACAATTCTGTTGCCACTATCTTCCTTGGTGGCCTTGGCCAAGTGGCATCACCTCATGTTTCTGTTTCCTATTCTGAAAGACAGCAATAAAACTTGAGATTGTGTAAGCATTGTGCAGACAGGACCTGCAAAGGACTCTGTGGAGGAAAGGCACTGAACCAGTGACCCACTGGATAGAAGGAAAAGTGTCCCATGCCATGGCAGGGACACTCCCCACTCAGGAGATGGAGATCCTCCCCAGTAATAAAGTATTCCATTTCATAACAATACCCAATCCAATTTCTATCCCAGATGCAGCTCCCAAGTCGTTGTTCACTTACTGCATTATCAGTTAGCCTGTTTGATTGCTCCAGAGAAACAAAACAGGCTGCAATGCGTAGATTGGTGATGTCATCCCCATTTCTGGAGGGTTTCTCAGGGGTTTATAGACATAAAAGGGACCTCGAATGGTGACAGTTCAGCCACCCAAGCCCAGCAGAGGATTGCCTCAGTCCTGTTAGTGACAGTAGACGTGGAGGCAGACGTGTGCCTGCTCTCCCAGCTGAGTGCCAGCCTGCGGCTGCAGTGATCCTGTCACAGAGTGCAAACGGCTGTCCCTGACAGAAAGCATTCCCTGGCTTAGAGATTATCTTTGGTCATACTCAACCATATTAACTAAACCAGTTATTTTAACAGTTCTGAACACTCTTCTTCAAATTTTACCACAGGAGAGATCATATTTCAGTATAGATGTCTCCATGCAGGAGAGTTACACTTCTGCTAAATCACCGAGTAAAAATGGTTTTCCTTCAATAACCAGCATACAGATCATTAAGAGGAAGCTCTCAGTTTGTATTCAAGCCCTTCAATGAAATCCAGGCTTGCTCCAGGGAAATCAGCTGGGACCCTAAGCAGACTCTAACGCATAAAGGGATTTACCATGCCACCAAAATCAGCTATGCAATGGCTTTTAAAAATGTAGGCTACATACATGCGTATATATATAAATAAATGTAAACAAAAAACATTAACTAGTCCAGACTTCGAGCACATCTCAAAATACAGAGAGAAACTATTAAAACTTCTAGATATATCCATCTATGAGAATTTAAATACTTTTAAATCCCACAGGCGTACTGCCAGATGCTTTGAAATAACATTATGAATGTGACTCAGCATTGTAAATGTTGCTGTTACCTCAAACTCAGCAATCATGTCTAATGGTTGGCTGTAAAATAACTGTCTTGTTAGTCAGATCTAGCATATAATTCCCTCATGTAGAGTATGTGGTTGCAACTGCATTACTAAAGTCAAATACCAACAAAAGCAGCGATGACAGAACAAAGCTATGACTGGGAATAGCTATAAAATGAATGAAATCCTTGTACCCATATTCTCCCAATTATTGCCTAGCAACAGGCACTCCACAAAGCTAAAAAATGCAATTCAATGAGACTGTCACTACCAGCCACTCCTTTCTGAGCCCTTTACACCTGCAGCTTACAGTGTCCTCAGCTGCCTTGAAGATGCAGAATAAAACCGTTTTTGATTATTAACTTCATTAAAGAAACTCAATCCAAGCAAAAGAAGAGGCTTCATGCACTAATATACTGCCAGGTATTTTAGGTAGCTTTTAAGTAACTTAATTAATGAGCAATAGAACCTTAACTTTTTCTAGACATTTTTTGCTATGTGACTCAAGCAATGAGAAGAGAGAACCCAATCAGAAACAGCAGGGCACCATTCTTAGAGAGTAAACTGAAGCAGGACACAAAAGCTGATTTCTGACACCTCACAGCGCTGGTCACAGCACTATTAAGTTACTTGGCACAGGAGATGGGATTTATTCCTCTGCCTTCATCAGCTCAGCTTCCAGTTCTTTCACCTTTTTTCCTACCTTCTGGATGTCACGTTTTCCTGTTCCTTCTCTTCCACACAAGCTGTCCCGCTTGTGTCCAGTCTTTTAAGTGTATAAAACAGTCCTTAAATTGATGCCTTGCAGCCAGCTTTAGTGCTAAGTTGAGGTTGGTGGGAAGCCAGGGAGCCTGTCCGAGCACGGAGCCTGACCTTTACCGTGCTCACAGCTTCCTGCAGGGCAATTATCCTGATCCAGGTACCTTTTCTCCAAGTACTCGCCGCTCTCTGTACAAACCATCTCTTTTAAATTATATTACTTTTTTCTTTTTTTTTTTNCAGCTAGGGACGAATTCCCTGCCTTAATCTCTTCCACGCGAGGAATTTATATAAATTAGCACTCAATTAACACCTGCTCCGTAGTTTTGGTTCACAAGCGGTGGGGCCATGTTTAAGTACAAACACTAGAGGTGCATTAGCCTCTTGAGGATCGCTGTGCTGACAGTCTCAGGGGCACAGGGAAGGGAGAAGGGAGGCGGCTGAGAGCAGACACGCAGCCCAGCTGCGGTACTTCCGGGCTTGGGGTGCTTTAAAACAATAGGTGAGGGTTGCTAAAGTATAATTAAGATATTTAAAACACTATAATGTTAACTTAAGATGTAATTAGGTATTGAAGGTGGTGGTTAAAGGGATACGAATCACCTAACCTGCCAGCAGGATCTGCTGCTGTTCTGGTGAAAGCACCGCAGCTGCGTTTTTTCATCCACGTAAATAGCTGTAATAGCAAACAGCAAAATATCAGTATTTACCATATTTTCATCATATTCTTTCCACAAGGCTACGTTTGTTACTCAGTTTCTGAGTGTTCAGACACATCCATGGGCAGCCCCGCTGCTCCTGACCGAGCTCCGCGCAGGAGCGGGGCGTGGGTCGCCCCGGGGCCCGGGGAGGTGGCCCTGGGCACGGAGGGAGGGCTCGCCCGGGTCTGCGGCTGGGGGGAATTTAAATCACTTTTAAACCTGGCTCTCGAGTATCTGTTGCGTTTAAGTGCGCAGCCTTAAAGACAGTACCAGAGTTTTATCGCTGCAGAGGTAATTAGCTACAAACAATTAATAAACGAATTAAACACGGAATTTAGAACCACAGAATGATTCGGGCTGGAGAGGACCTTAAAGACGACCTTTCTTCTGCCATAGGCAGGAACACCTTTCACTAGACAGGTTGCTCAGGGCCCCCTCCAACGTGGCCTCGAACACCAGGGATGGGTCACCCACAGCTTCTCTGCGCAGGAATTTCCTTGGGATAGCAAAGTGTGGTTTAGGGACGTTCAAGAACAGCGCAGCGGTCCTTGCTCGCTGCTCCCTGACGGTGCTAGCGGCAGAACACCTGCTTTCCTGTTCTAAAGCTGGCGAACTTCTTCAGTTCTCCCCGTTCTGCTGAGCAGGGGACGCTCCCGGGAGCGGCAGCGCCGAGCCGTGGCCGCTTCTCCCGGGTCGGGCCGGGACCAGCCGGGGCCGGGGCTGTGCCCACCGCTACCCCGGCGCTCCGGGCCCGGGACAGAGCCGGGACAGAGCCGGGTTGGCCGGTCCAAGGCAGCGGCGGCTCCGAGCGCCGGGCGGTCCCGGCGCTGCCCGCGGGGGATGCGCTGCCCGCGGGCGCCTGCCCAAGTGCCGGCCCCGGCCCTGGCACGGTGTCCGGCTGCGGAGACTCTTATTGTGACAGCGGCGGGGGCCGGGGGCAGGCCGGGCCCGCGGGGG
>WAAG01072035.1:126484-151129 GCA_013390105.1 Tichodroma muraria
GCCATAGGCAGGAACACCTTTCACTAGACAGGTTGCTCAGGGCCCCCTCCAACGTGGCCTCGAACACCAGGGATGGGTCACCCACAGCTTCTCTGCGCAGGAATTTCCTTGGGATAGCAAAGTGGGGTTTAGGGACGTTCAAGAACAGTGCAGCGGTCCTTGCTCGCTGCTCCCTGACGGTGCTAGCGGCAGAACACCTGCTTTCCTGTTCTAAAGCTGGCGAACTTCTTCAGTTCTCCCCGTTCTGCTGAGCAGGGGACGCTCCCGGGAGCGGCAGCGCCGAGCCGTGGCCGCTTCTCCCGGGTCGGGCCGGGACCAGCCGGGGCCGGGGCTGTGCCCACCGCTACCCCGGCGCTCCGGGCCCGGGACAGAGCCGGGACAGAGCCNTTAAAGCCTCCGGTCTCGTACCGCCGCGCAGAGGGCGGCTACGGCAGCCCGGGCCAGTGAATGACCGTCCCTTCCCAAAATACCGGCCACGGCCCAGGTGACAGCTCCCAGGCTGTAGGTAAGGTGCTTGTTCGGGTTTTTTCCGTGTCACTTTTCACCTGGTTAGGGAGCTGGCGTGAGGGACTGCAGCGCGCTGGGAAGGCTGAGGTGGAACCGTACCTTGGGGGTGCGGCCGTGTCAAGGGAACGCGGGCGGCAACGGAGCCGAAAACACGGGTTTGCTCTTAAACAGGCAAACTGCCCCTGTTTTTACTTACTGTCTTCATCTCGTAAGGTCAAATGTCTCTCTGGATCTATTTTTTCCCTCCCAAATCAAGGTGGAATGGTTTGAGGAAAACACGGCTTATCCCTGGCTGTGAGAAGCGACGCTGCGCGCCAGAGCTTGGTTAAGAGCAGAGTTCTAGAAAACAAAGTAAACGCTGGCTGCTGTCCACAGCCTGTGGTACAGTGAATGCACAAATCCGTGCACAGGTAGTGATATAAAGATGACACAAAGACAGGACTTAATGAGTTTCCTGCACCAGTGAATGAAGACAGTGTGGACATGCTCCAAAAATTTGAGCCAGCTTCAAATTCCAAGAGTATGACAAGGGAGAAGTTAGGGAATTTTTACTATAAGGCCTTTGTTTACTTACAGCCAATTCACAGCTAATATTGACGATTACCTTTAGGAAATGAGAGCCTTGAGTCTTTAATATCAGAGTAATGTCTGCAGTATCTCCCCCCATGGGAATTTATGACCTCGTGGAGCCCTTCTCTGGGCTCTCCAACAAGAGGAATACAATATACTGGGTATATATAGCAGCAAAACAGCTGATCTCAGTAGGGCAAGATTACAATTTTTTCCAGTACATGTAACTGTGGGGATTTATATTCTTTCTCCCTCTCTCCCTCTTCTCCCTCTCTCTTTTTCTTTTCTTTTTTTCTTTTTTTTTTTTTTTTAAGTTAGCAGCTTTATGTTTATTTTGAGTGTTTATTTATTTATCCTGGAGCTGAAGTCGTTTGTCTATTTTAAAAAGCTTGCTCAGTGACACTTTTCCAGGTTTTGAGGGGATGGAAAGCCCAGGTTTAGATATCAAACACCTGCAAAATAAATGCAGAACTCTGAGCAGCTCAGATTGCCCTACCCTATCTTGCAGCTCGTGTCGTTCTGGCAATTAGCAGCCTTAAAAGCAAACCTCAGGAAATCACCTTGTACAGAGACACACAGCCCTTGGCATTCTAATCCCAAATCTCAGTTGAATATTAGAAGCTCTGAATTCAAGACCCATTAGAGAAGAAATCAGGAGATTTGGTTTCAAAAGTTTAGTTTTAGGTGTAAAAGAAAGTCAAACTTTCCTGCTTTCCTATGGTACAAAGAATTTCTTGGCACAGATAGCTTGCTCTGGGGAGTAGTACATTTAGCATTTTGACAGGGCACAAAACAGCAGGATCCAGGATCTTTAGTTAAGATGATACCAGGAAATTACCTGGCTGAGCAGTAGTATCTGTGTTTATCTGCAGACTTAGGCAGGTGGTTAACCAATTGCTATTTCCTTTAGAATTTACTGGGCTCTGGAATTTAAGACAAGCACAGTGATCATTGCACCTGAGCCAGACAGACTGCGCTACTTGTTATTGCAACCCAAAATGTTCACACAGTTGTGGGACAGTTCTAACAAAACCTAAATAACTTTATTTTAAGTTCAAGCTTTAATTTAGTTGAACTTCATCTCCATAGTGTTTGGATTGCTAATGACTGCTCAGAACACAGTATTTTTGTGATTCAGCTTGTGACGTACAATTTTCTTTATCTGTATTGTCTTCCTTAAGGGAAAATCCACTCCAGGAAAGTCTCTATTCTGCAAGACAAGGGTTCCATTCTATCCAGGAGCCCAGCCAAGAAAACTTTTGTGGCCTACCACCTAGCTTTTACCAGCCACCTATCCAAAGCCAATTATCACCAACAAAATCCCAGGACAGCCGTGAAACCTCTCCTATGAGCGTCCCTAATCTCCCATCCGTTTCCTCTATGTGCCGGCCAACCATGTTTAACTACGAACGTCCAAAACACTTTATCCAGTCTAAGAATGTGTGTCAAGGGCAACAGCAGCCTCCAGGACCTGCAGCCCCTACAGAGTCAAGCAGAGAAATCAAACAGTCCTCCATCCTCATACAGCCTCGTAACCCCAGCGGGCAGAAATTCTCCTCCTCGTCATCGCTGAGCTCTTCAATCACGCTCTCCTCGCCTTCCTGTAGTGCCCCTAAGGAATCCACATATCCCATCACACCTGCATCTGCACAGTCTCCTGCTAGCTCATCCTCCGGGCAGAGGCTTCTGCCCATGCCTAACCAATCCCCCGCAGCCTTCCTGTGCTCAGTGCTCCCCTCGCAGCCCGACCGTAACAGCCCAGCTCCTTCTCCCGTGGAACCTCAGTAAGTACACAGGCTTCTCACCTGCCCTGCTTCCCTCTGGCCTGTCCCCAGCACTGACCACCCCAAAGCCTGGTAAAGTGCCCTGGTGAAGCACCAGGCTGGCCCAAGCCAATGTCAGCTCCCACTGACCGCTGGTGTTGAAGGCAGAGCTCTGCATGAGTCGGGTTAGGAGGCTGAGTGCTTGCCCTGGTGGGGGAATTAAACCGCACAGTGGGCATGTCACAGGCTGCTGTGTGAGTTTTCTGGAGCTGGTTTGAATTGTTTGGTTTGATTTGACAGGAATCTCTTAAGGTTGCTTAGAACAGAAGACAGGCACAGGCACCCATCTCAAATTAATTTCTTTCCAAAAACATGGCTTATGAACAGGGAGACAGGGAGAAGGCAGTAGTACTCCCCACAAATACACAGCTTAGAGTCCTAGTAAGTCTCAGCAATGTTTTCAGGTTCCACATCATGATGTGGATCTAAACTCACCTACAATACCCCTTTTATTAATCATTCATGTAAAAGAAAGGCAGCCCCTTGAAAATTTTACCCCTTTACACCAAAGACTAAATTCTTTTCTGAACATGTATTATATCATTTTGCCTTTGGGCTGCAATCCAAATATCTTCCAAGGTCAGTGAGATCTCAAAGGGAGTTGGGCCTTGCCTTCTCACCAACTTGTACTCCTGCCAATATCAGCTGGAGGTCCTGGGGAAAGTCAGGGTAGAATATGCACAAAGTGAGATATTGGAAAGTTGATAGGGGCAGGGGGTCCTGCTGACTTGGATATAAATCCAGGTTTTAGTGTCAGTTTGCATTCAGGAAATCAGAATATTTCTGTCTGCTTTCTGAATCACGGCACTGAGGGAAGGGGAAAGGTAAGACGGGGTGGGTTAACTGGGGAGCGTCTCCTGAAGTCCTGCAGGAGTGTGGGGGGTTTGGGACACAGCTGGAGTGATGCTGGGGTTTGTGTTTGTAGTGTGGGGTTGTTTGTTTCCATAGCAAAGGGCTTGGGTGCCTCACTATGCTTTTTATATAAGCTGCTCTTAAATGCAACACACGGCGAGTTGAGGAATTATTTTCCCGATCAGCTGCTAATGGGAAAAGAGGGACATGAGGTGTATTCATCTGTTGGGCAAATCACTAAAGTTTTAAAGTTATAACTCACATTAAGTTATGAAGTCCAAGAAGTGCTGGGAGTATTCTGGTATTATAACCCTTCTACCTCAGTCAGCAGAACAAATTCCAAAGCAACGGGAGGAAGAGGATTTGGAATAGAAATAATTTCTGAACACAAGCACAGCATAGGAGGCCCCACTGCAGGTCACAGACCAGGTTAGAGCCTGTCAGCACAGAGTGCTGTGACCTCCAGCAGACCTTTGCAACCCGTTCTGATGGATGCTCCTCTTTCCCTAGCAACTTCCAGAATCAAAGGTAGTTCCCAGCCCCAGGAGCTGATTGTATCCCGTGGCTATGGATTGCAGGGTCAGGCTGTGAGGGGCCGCTGCAGGATGTAGGGATGCTGAACGAGTGTTGTGGGAGGACACTCAGTGACTTGGCTGCACTATGATGCTTCTTCCCCTTAGGGTTTTGATACTCAATTACCCAACTTGGCCTGTTCACCTCCCAGATGCTTGGTGGGTTCATTTGAACCACAGTTTTTAGGAAGCAGGCTCACATTTTCATGTGCATTCTGTGAAGCTGTAGCAAATAATCCAGCAGGCCTAACAGGAATAACTTTGTTTTCTCTTCCTGCATGAGTAGTTACTCACAGCCCATGTATAACAAACAAGCCAGCATCAGCTCTATGCAGAAGACATCAGACCAAGAAATTCGAGGAACAAAAGAGGCCCTCATTCAGGACTTGGAAAAGAAGCTCCGATGCAAGGACAGCCTTCTCCAGAACGGCAACCAGGTAAGGGATTAAAGAACTCCCAGTAGTGCAAGCAGGGTGCAGAGACTGCTTCTATGCCCCAGAGGCTGGAGCCTCCAAACTGAGCTAGAAGCAGAAGGAAGTGCAGGAGCAGCACTGCCCAAAGACCTTTACTCAGAACCTCAACAGACCCCACAGGAGCAAAAGCCATTTATGACCGGAATATTCTTTCAATGCAAAACAAAAAAGAACATGTTTAGAGCTGTGGCACAAATTTGAACTCTCTTCTGGGAATCCTGTTGAACATCACATTCACGGAATATTAAAAATCCAAAGAAAATGTCTCAGTTCTCTAGACACGACTACAACCTGGTTTCCAACACTGAGGTTAATAAACATCTCAAAATCAATAGAATTTGAGGAAAAATTGGAATATTTGAAAGGGGTAATTTTTTTCTTTTTATATGACCACCACCGAATGGGGCAAACTTTTTCTTTCATAAGAACAACAGTAAATGAAAGAAATTATATGAGCTTTTATCATAAAGTCTGTCTCCTATAAGAAGGCCTCTTAGTCTCAGTACTTATTTATTTATTTATTCTGCAGAGGGTCACAACGGAATCCCCTTTACCAAGAAATCAAATCTGGGAGAAAAATTTGCTACCAGTAAGGAAGTCCACTGGAGCAAGCTAGAGCAGCCAGGTTTCTAATGTGGGAACCTTTCTGCAGTCTGGAGGCAGATTGGTAAAAGCCCAATATTTCAAGTTTCCATCTTCTTTCCCCTGAAGTAGAAAGGAATATTTTCACGATCATCAGTGAGAACAGGTTTGCATCATATATGTAATTTCAAATACTGAATGGGCAAACAAATAGGTCGTCTGACTGAATATGCCCCAAAACAGGAATGTCCTATGTTCTGTAAGAAAGCTTGTCATAGCAAGTCAGCTTTTCTTCCCATAGGAAGCCAGGCTAAAAATAAGGATTATGCAATCACCACCCTGTCCTCCTCCCCTTGTCCTCCAACAGCATCTGAGCCAACTGGCCAATCTCAGCCACACTTGATACACACGTAAGGACCTCAGGCATATTCAGCTCTGACAGGTTTTGCTAAAGGTCTTGTGCTCTCTTCTAAAGAAAAGTCCCACAAGGCTCCCAAACCTTTTCCCACCCAGCAGCAGACACATGTGTATCTGTACACAGTAGAAATTCAGTCAGAGCTTGTCCTCATGTCACAAAATCCAAACCCGAGTTAAACTTTGAGGGCAGCGAAGTGTCAGGTGTTCTGGTGCTCAGGGCGGTAACATGCTTTTCTAAAGTAACCCAACTGACAGAGCTTGAATTTAACTCTGCTCATTTTTATCCCTGTGTGCCACATCCAGATCGTAGGAACTTACTGTGTCATGCCTGAAACGTGTCCTTGCCTCATCCCCGGACAGCTCACAGCTTTTCACCCTTCAGATGTGCTGGCTTAAACCTCCCCAGGGCTTTCAGGGCAGTGGTGCTCCCCTCTGGCTGTGTCTGCTTCTGGTGTGGCTCTTGCTTTTTTGGGAGCATCCATCATGCCTCCAGCCCCACAGCTGAATGACTTGGGAAGTTTTTCCAGCCCTAACAGAAAGGTACCCTGGGACTTACTCTAGCTTCTGAGGATGATGCCATCAGCTACCCATAAATAATCCCAGCAGAGAAAGAGGAGGAGTGGAAGGCCACAGATGGCATTAGGAAGGCTTTGATGAACAGGCAGTTTAATCTTTTATGAATTTCAGTGCTGTATATATTGAGGCTGACTTCAGCTGGCATCACAGACTGCAAACCCTCTGGGCCAGACGTGGGGCTTCTGGTCAGCCCCTGCTTCCATTGACAACACCCTGAATTTGTGGCATATTAATGTACTCTTAACGAGCTGATCTGAAATAGTAAATGGACTTCTGACTAGAATTCCTCTCCACTCTGCTTTCAGCGCTTGACTTATGAAGAAAGAATGGCTCGCAGGCTGCTCGGACCAGTGAACGCTGCCTCTGTGCTGGACACACAGGGTGAAGACAACATGCAGAATGCACAGGTAACTGGGGACCTGTCTCCAGAGCAAGGATTTCCTGAGGTTGTGCTGTGGCCTGCTTGTGCCTGGCCAGGGCAGAGATGGGGTTTGTTTGGTACCAGTGCAGGTGAGGGGATGGCTCTCAAAGGCAGAGCTCTCCGTGGCAGGGGTTTGGTGTTTTCGCAGGGTGATGGCACTGGGGGAAAATTTAAGCACCATTCCCTTGCTGCGCCTGATCTGTAGGAATGACCTCTCCAGGGAGGAATTACAACAGCTGCTGCACAGCACAGTGCCCAGTGCCTGTGACAGGCAGGGAGCAGCCCCACGAGGGAACCAGGTACCCACCCCCAGCAGCCTGAGTGCAGGCTTGGCCAGGACAAGATTTACACCTGTCACTGTGCGGGATAAGTGACATTGGCTTCAAGAGGTCATGGCCTTGGGCTGGGACTGGGTTTTTGCCCTTCCAGGGGGCTGCAATCATTAAGAGAAGGCAAAGCAGTTATTTCAGCAGCCCACATGCTGATAGACAAGAGTCTATCACTACTGGCATTTTCCAAAGTGTTTTAGTTGGAGACTTACATCGTTTGTTGGTTATTCAGGTCAGTTAGGAGCTCTGTTTGGCACTTCTGTGTTCAAAGTTAGTGGAAATGTCCGTGGTATGGCACTGGGTACCTGTGCAGGAAAGAAAACACCCCTCCTGCTGCAAGCAGCAGAGAGCCAGGAGCAGGCACACACCTGCCAAAGTGCCCTCAGCAAAACTCCTGCATGGAACAGACACTTAAGATCATAGCAAAGGAGGAACACACAGTTTGAACTATTTCTCCCTAACAATCATATGGCAAGAGCAGGAAAGAAGGGAAAATTATGAATGTCAGAGGGCAGGCAAAGGTTCTTCTTTTGCAGAGAACAAGGAAATATTCAGTCAAAACAGGACGACTGACAACTTTTCAGCATGTGTGAAATGCTGCTTAAAAAAAAACACATTAGAAGCAGAGATTGGCTTATATTTGGGACATCTTACTCCCATTGTTCAGTCTTATTTTCAAATATAGTAGTCACTGATTCATTCAGCCTCCTGATTCCTCAGGAGCTTAACTCAGTCAGTCCATGTAACAGGTCATTAGAATCATCAGCAACTCCATCACTACAGCATCATTTCACAGGACAAATAATAACTGCACAGAACTTGCGTAAATGAGCAGATACAGGCAATTGTGTTCAGACTCCACACTGAACTCAGTCCAGCAAAACCCTCATTCATGTAATATTTCCCCTGAACTTAAAACTGCTTCTGTGCTTGAAGTTTAAACCCAGGCTTAAATGTTCCACAGGACGGGGCTGCAGAGCACAGAACCAAATGTTGGAATGGCTCAATGCAAACACTCCAGAAATTTCCATGCAGCGTTTGCTCTCTGACTCCATTGCTAAAACGAGTCGCTGGCACCAAACCCTGTTGCATTTTCCAAACATCCAAGCTCCTAACAGGAATCAATCCTGGGTACTTTAGCAGATTTAGTCATGTGATTGCAGAGTTGTCAGCAAGCTTAGCTGGTGCTGTGATCTAGAAAGAAAAGTATTTTCCAGCTCAGCATGTGTCCATCGCTGTTGGTACCATATTTAAGTGGGCACAATACAAGGCTCTTGCCAGTGATTCCACTTCTATTCCTGCTGTGGGGAAGGACACTCTGTACTCAGCTCTCAGTTTAGATAGTGCCAAGAGTCCTGCTCCTCTCTAACAAAGGTTAGGGGCTGGCAGAAAACTTTGTGTGCCAAAGTTGCTGCACCCATCACCTGGGCAGCAACGAGAAGTTCTGCCATGGCAAAGCCTATGGTGAACACAGAGTGTGTCCTCATGCAAGTTCCTCTACCTCCTGTCCCAATGACTTCTGAAGTAGATTAATTTTGTTTTTAAGCAGCAGTCAGGATATGAGCTGAAAACGGCTTCTCATTCAGTCTACAGATAAATCTAAGTGAACTCACCTCTCTCCTTTCTGTTCCCAAGCACCAGAATGCAGAAAACATCAGGCTGCAGGTTCCTACAACACATGTAAGGTAAAGCAAAAACTTGTGCTTTGCTGTTCTTCAAGATCTTATTTCAGACATTTCTAGACAATGTTGGTTTAACTCACTACTTATCACTTTTGCAAAAGTAGCAATTACTAAATTCACTCCCTTTTGACTAAAATGCTACCATTTGTGGATGAGTGATGATGCCTATGATCTTAATCCAGTGAATTTTAAGCACAGTATTAGAACTTTAAAAACTACATGCACCTTGGGAAAATATTCTTTGTATTCTAGAAGATTAATTTCTAGTCAAAGAAATATAAATATTTAAACGAATATGAATTATGAAAATGAAACACAGCCAAATTCCTCTTGTCAATTTTTTTGGATATTAGGCCATAATGAAGGTTATGCTTCTGCGTTGAATTGTTATTTGAGTAAGAGTTGAGCAAGAGAAGTGGCTGATCAAAAGTTATGGCTTACAGCCGAAAAACCAACCAGAACTGTAATGTTGGATTCCTAAACATTTCAAGGGACTCCAGCTGCAATCAGATCTTTGATGTCACTTGTGCTACGGTAGCTTTTACACAGTTAACTGCTCCTGTCCCATTTTCAGGAGCAGACCATCCTCAAGGGGCGACGATCGTGGACATGACTCAATCCAGGAAAAGTTTTTTCAGCCGCGTTTTACACAAGTGCCTGAAGATGTAGTGATTGAGGAGGGGCGGTTCTGCAGGCTCGACTTCAAAGTAATGCCAGCCTCCCCCTTCCCTTTCCACTGCCAGCCTCCCCCTTCCCTTTCCACTGCCAGCCTCTCCCTTCCCATTCCATTCCCTTGTGGGGCGTGGGGAGAGGTCTCTGCAGTGCCTTTGCACTTTAATAAGCCAGAACACTAAAGGCAGATGGTTCAGGGTCTCCACAGGCTATGGAAACCAAGAAACAGGAGTTGGCTAAATATTTCAGCATTTTCCCTTGGAAAATTTAAGTGGAATTAGCTGCATAAAATTATGGTTGAAGCTAAATAGTGGTAAATATAGACCACTACAGAATGTCTCCAGACCTCTTTGGGAAGAATGAATATTATTGCCCTGCTGAAAAAAGGCTTTTTGGCAGGGAACCTAGTGCTTTTCACAGGGACTCCAATACTTCAGTGGACACACGTCCATCAAGGTCTGTGTAAGACTCACCTCCCTTTGATGAGTCTTCCCTGAGGTAACTGTACCCTTGCTGGAGCAGACAAGCAAGGAAATGCCCTAAATAGAAACAAAACTCAAGAGTGGCCTAAAACTTCATGGCAGCTGTACCAGCCCTGGGGTAAGAAAGGACCCTGCTCTCCCTCATAGGCTTGAGTTTTCCTATTGACTGCCTTCAGTAAACTCTGGCCAGACTGACACATGGTCTTGAGCCATCTTCCTCCAAGCTGCCTAAACTTCTGAATGCCCTGGAGAAGCTGGAGCCTGCCTGCAGGACAGCTTGCTTACAGCCATTATCAGTTATGACATATATATGACAGCTGTGGGAACGAGAGGCTGAACCCACAATGAGCATCTCGGGCCTGATCAGAGCCACCTACAAGAAGGGAACAACAGGGGGTTGCAGGAACAGCATCTACTGTCTTTTAGCTAAAGCTCGTCTTTCCACAGCAGTCCATGAGCCTTTCTGTGCAGCATCACATTAATATTCAAAACTAGGCAACACTATACAATTTTGTAGTGAAAACATGGTTTGATCACCTATCAGCATCAAACTGCCTGTGGTGTTGGAGGGATTTTATTATCTTAAATGTGTTTAACTCTTCACTGCTCTCCTCTCCCTCACAGGTTAGTGGGCTCCCGACTCCAGATGTGATGTGGTACCAGAATGGAAGGATGGTTCATCAGGATCAGTTCCATAAAATGATAGTGTCAGAAAAGGGGTTCCACTCATTTATTTTTGAAGCAGTCAAATCAGCTGATGCAGGGACATACGAATGTGTGGCTGTCAACCGCGCAGGAGAAGCGTCTTTCACAGTAAAAGTGGAAGTAATTGGTAAGACTGAGAGCACTGATAATTCCCTGGCCACACTGGGAAAGTCTCAGCAATCTACTGCTTTCTTCCCTATGTTTGGGACATTAAACTAATAAGAAGCAGAGGTAGCACTCCACATATTTAGGCTCAAACAATAAAAATCAACTTACCTGTTCCAAGATTATTTTAATAGCTACACCTAGGATGCCATGTTTCTTCAAGCCACTTCTATCAGGAAATTTAGATGTAGCAAGATGTCCAGAATTTAATTTATGTTATCAATTTTTCAGGATTGATAACATATGTTAATTGACTCTCCTTCTAAAATGGACTGTGTTTAGGGACCCTTATGCCCATGGGAACTGCCTGCAGGCTAAGGAGATGCAGTGAAAAACACATGTCCTCCTGAATTTAGCATCCTGGAAGTCTTAAAAAACAAGCATGACATGAGTATTCCACACTTTGAGTAACTCCTCCTTCTCTCCTCCTTAATTTAGCAAAAGAACATCACATGCCTCCAACTTTCATTTTCAAACCACAAAGCAAAAAGGTTTTTGAAGGAGACACAGCCAGACTGGAATGCCAGATCTCTGCCATCCCAACACCTCGGATTTACTGGAAAAGAAACAACGAAATGGTACAATATAATACAGACCGAATAAGGTACCCTACTGACGAGCCGGCCATTGGTGTGCTAGAAAACAACAACCAGTATTTGCTAAATCAAATGTACATGTGCTGGTCTCCAAGAGCAGCAGGCTGGAAAGCTGGATCTGCCCCTCGTGTGTGACACAGGGGGCACAGGCCCATGTGCTGGCCAGGCACAGCGCTGAGAGCCTTGTTCTGAGGGCACAGAGGGAGAGAGCTGTGCCCAGGTGCTCCCCTGAGTGCCAGCAGCAGTAGGGGGCCCACGGAGAAGCACAGCTTTAGGACGGAAATGTGCAGTGTGGGGCTACACATTGATGCCACCCGCGTGGTGCCAGGATGTGAATCACTGGTGGCTCTAACACAAATGCAGTGTTCGTGCCTGAGCAGTGTGCAGTGCCCTGCAAGGATTGATCTGGGGCTTTCTCAGCTCCTCAGCATGTAAACTGACTCTGCTTCCTCTCCTTCCCCCTCAAAGCGCTTAGGCATTAACACCTTCATTTTTCAGCTTGCTCCATGACAATACTGGAAGGATTTGCCTCCTGATCCATAATGCAAACAAGAAGGATGCTGGCTGGTACACCGTGTCCGCTGTCAACGGGGCAGGGGTGGCCACGTGCCACGCCAGGCTAGAGGTTGCAAGTAAGTTCCAGGTCCCAGTGCCACAGAAAGTGCTTCTTATATTCAGAACTGGGAAGGCACTGAAAAAAGTTTTTTCTCTCTCTTCCAGCACATGCAAATAAGCCACTTCCAGCCCCAAAGCAGTTACGGGTTCGACCAACTTTTAGCAAGTATTTGGCACTTAATGGAAGAGGACTGGATGTGAAACAAGCTTTCTCACCAGAAGGGGAGTTTCAGCGTTTGGCTGAGCAGTCTGGACTGTATGAAAGTGATGAACTTTAACTGGAAATGAAGAGGAGAACCTCACACCTATAAGAGACAGTTACAACATAGATGCAGTTAATTGGTGATTGCTCTAATTAGCAAATACCTACTTACATATTTTTACTTTGACTCTTGCACATTCAGCTGTTCCTGTTTTACCATGTTAGATTTTATTTATATGGTTTGGTGACTATAACCATTAACTGAGTATTGCATTTTAACTAGAAAGCCTAAGAAAGCAGGTTAATTAGTTTTGCAAGTGTGGGTAGGCTTAGTTCCACCCGTGCTTGGTTACATGCTAAGGTAGCTTGGTTTGTACTGCTTCTCTAATATCACTCGTGATAACATCAGAAGTCTGTACTCCCTGAATACTAAAACCAAATAGATTAGAGTGTTTTTATGAGAATAAATTAGAGGCAAATAAAATTTTAAATAACCAACAGCAGCTGTGACTCTTCCTTGCTTGATCTGTTAAAAGCAGCTTTTGAATGTCTGGAATCAGCTGCAGCCTGGGAAAGATTCTTACCCTCCTAAGCTTTCTACTTGTCCCCTCCACTGTCTGGTCCCATTGACATTTGTCATCTGACATATATAAAATATTTAGCATAAACTAAATGCCGACACCCTATTAACACCACACCATGCCAGTGAGGCAGCATCAATATTTCTTCTCCTTGCACACTTGACCCAAAAGCTGCCCTCTATAGTATGAATCATTAGGGCTATCATGTTTTCCCTCCTTTAATCAAGGAGTGGTTGCAACTTATCTTGCTGTTGGCTCTCAACAAGCTGTTGATTTGAGTCACCCGAGTGGTTTGTGTGCTGCTGTTCACAGACCTTGTTCAAAACAGTATTAAATACTATGGAATATGACTTTGCTGAACGCCAGTAAACCAGAACTGGAGACCTTTCAACTTTATTTGTCACAAGAAAATTTGTGGGGGTTGATCTAGCCTGAACTTCTCATCAAGGTGCACAGTCAGCAAACCTCTCAAGCATCTTCCAGAACAGAAAAAATGAGGCCTCAGTTTCACCCTGCTCTGCTGTACCACTAAATAACCCCCCAAATCTGAAATGCATAACACTGACTATAAAATTCCCCCCAAAATCCCGCAGCTCTACCACCACACATCTCCTCTGGGCTGCCCAAGTGATGAAATACACAGAGATAACTCCCCTGTTGCACATTTGGAGATGGAGCTGATCAGGTGCAAACCAGTTCCCAGTTTGCCCAGAGGCTCCACTGGAAGGTTGGAAAGTCTGCATCATTTCTGTGACAGATGTCTTTACACACAAGTCATGGAATAATTGAGGTGACTCCCACTCTTTACCAGCAGTCACTGTGACACCTGTACTTCATTCAGTACTCACTCCTTACTCCACACATCATCCACCCAAAAACATCCTGCAGTGGAAATGGCTCTCAATTCCCAGCAGCACGACTTAGTGACAAGTGGAAATGGCAGAGTAAGGTCAGAAGCTGCTGTCACACTCTAAATTCAGCCTGTGAGCTTCCCCTCCTTGCCCCTTCTCTGTGGTGGCGTTCAGTGTGCTGAGCACAGACGTGCTCCCTGAGCAAAGCCGTGTCCCACCTCTGCCTGGAGCCCTCCTCCTCCAAGGATGACCAGAGCAGTTCTGAGAGCTGGTTTCTGGAGGGCAAGGCTCTCCTTGTAAATATGTTTTCTTGTAGAGAAACAAGTGAAGAAGCTCCCAGTGTTAGTTCAGAGCAACCTCACCTCATGGTTCCCCTGAAAACCATGTGCTGAATGTTGTGCTTTCAGCTGAAGAAAGGCAACCAACTCCTTCAAATGTGTTTGGAGAAATTCTGGGTACAAACAATACTGATACTCTGAATAATCAGACGAGGAAAACAATAGGCCAGCTAATTGCTGCATCATATACTCAATACAAGGCTTGGTCTGGAAAAAGTCTTCAATAAAAAATAATTTCATAGATTGCAAAGGGATCCCTGTTGGATGGACTCTGCTGGGACAAATGCTATCACAACACAACATTAACCCTCCCAAACACCAACAGCCAAATTTACTCCAAAACA
Source organism: Tichodroma muraria (assembly GCA_013390105.1). NCBI lineage: Eukaryota > Metazoa > Chordata > Aves > Passeriformes > Sittidae > Tichodroma > Tichodroma muraria. The sequence continues at coordinate 140,840 of WAAG01072035.1, forward strand.
CCAACAGCCAAATTTACAAGAATTTGCTGTTGGGAGTATCCCAGGTGCACCAGCTGAAAGGAGGCAACAACACTGGATCCATCTACCTATAATCCCACACTTTTTTAGCATACATACAGTAAATGTCATTATTGAGCTGAAGACAGGCCTGACTTCAAAGAAATCAATCTGAGCAAGTAATCCTGCCTGAGCACAGAAATGTTTCTGAAAGTGCCACGATTCTGCAGTCAGTAACAGCCAGAGTGCAATTAGCTGAGCTTTTTTCTTGTTTACATTGAGATAAACCATGGATTTGTTTTTGTGCCAACATTAAAGATGGGTATTTGGCATGGGAAATCCATAGCAGAGAGACAGGAAGAGCTGGGAAGAGTGAGCCAAATTGAGCAGAAGCACATGTTATTGTTCCTCTCTTCTCTATCATCTCTGGAGAAATTAATTACAGGAGGTCCAAATTTAAATCACATATTTTTAAATTGGAATCAGGCAAAAATACTCTGGAAATGCTCTGCTTCACACACTTCACTTAGCACTGATTTAACACAATGAGAGACCACATGAATATGCCTAAGCAACAATGAACTATGTAAACCAGAGTTATTTCATTTAAGGTAACAAAATAAGGTTTTAAAGTAATAAACTGCCTGGCCCATATTGGGTGATATCCAGATTAATAAGCAATTTCTGTTTTGTGAAGGTACTGAGCAACTAAATCAAGGCACTGGGAATATGTTAAGGCTGTGTATCTTGTGAGTACTTCACGTAAAGAAAAATGCTATTTAAAGATGAGTCTTAAGTGGTCAGTTTTGCATGCAGAACAACACAAGACCTTACAAGGATTACAAAATAGAATTTCAGGCTTACATCAGTTTGGGCTCCACAAGCTGAGCTGCTTTGTTTCCCCATTTGTGAGAGATGGAAATACACCTCAGCCTCCTCATTTTCCCCATGGAACTGGGATCTATGGGCTGGTACAGCAGTGGAGGATATATCTTCACCTAAATCAAAGCAGGAGAGTGTGGAGAAGTTGATGTTTCTCAGGCAGAACAGCTGGCTCTCTAGAGGAACAAGAGCTGCATTAACCATATTTGTGTTTGCATTTCATAAACATAAATGCACATGTATCTCTCAAGATGTAATGCTAATGTGAAACTCTTCTGGATAATCACGTGAGCCCTTACCTTTATTATGTATAAAATCCAATTTACTGAGGCATGGTGCTTCCATAAAGACACAAGGAAAGGCTGTGCACCTCAGTCATATGCAGACACTTTTCCTCAGGCAGCAGCTGGCAAGACAGTAATTCATTAAACGTGCAGGAAACCAGTTAGATCAGGGAGCAGACCCAGATCCATCTTTGCCATTTTTCGGCAGCAGTTGGCGTCTGGTCTGTACACCGGTTGCTGCTGGCTGTTGGAAAAGATTTCTTAGTCTTTTTCAAGGCCAAAGACTGTATTATTAGTGCTCATTATTAGCAATATTAGACACTTAAGGTGTGAGATGATTCAAAGGGATTGTATTTATCACCAGCCCCCACCAGTCTTTTCCCTGACACCAAGGCTGCTCTCAGCTCCCCACGCTCCTACCTGAAGTCCATCGGATCAGTCACACGTCGTGATTAATTCCTGCCAAGTCTCACATTCTCTCCTTGTCATTGCACCCATAATCTAGGGAGCTACAAAAGACAGCAAAACTGAGATAGAAATGCTTCAGAAGTGCCTAGAACTGGCTGCATTTGCTGCTGTGGGGGTGAGTTACCCCTTGACTTTCACCTCTGTGTTTGCCAGCCTAGGCCAACACTGGCTAAAGAGGTAATGAGGGAGAAGAGCCCCAGTCTGTGCCTGGTTAGACTCAGTCTAACCTGTCCTACCCTGAAGAGGCTGCACAGACCAGGGTCCAGCACACAAACCCCTTTCTGGCCTTGCTGTGGCTCTGTGTCCTCCCTACTCGTTATCCACCCTGCCTGTTTTAGCCTGAATCCTCTCAGAGCAGGGAAGTGCTGGAGCACAGCAGAGCTGAACAGTAAAACTGGAATGTGTGTGACACAGCACAGGACCAGAACTGCCACAGTACAAATACAACAGGTTTGGCCAGTAAAGTCTCATATATACAGCTTACAATAAAACATCTAAAAAGCTCAGGTTCTTCAAATCTAACCAAGGGCCTTTTGAAGCCAACCCAGCCTTCCCTGTGCAAAATGACAGCCTGAAGAGAGGGCAGGGAGCTGGGCTGGGATCTCCCTGGCTTCTGCTTTCACTCAGGACCCATGGTTGCCCTTGCCACCAACACCTCCTGCGCTGCAGAAGGGTCCCTGCTGAAGGAAGAGCTGCTGGCTGATGCCCATGTCTGTCCAGATTGCTGTTTCCCTGCGTCCTGCTAGCTCTGTACAACAACATGCTGCAAACATGCTGTCAACATCTTCCTTCCCTGGATAAAAGTATTGGCTGGTATTCCTTTTCTCTGTACTCAGGAATCACAGTGCTCCTGAGCACAGCATAAATGTTCACTTTTACCTCTTCACGGGTGAGTTGCAAAGGTGCAGCTCAAAGGGAGAATTCTGTTTATAAGATTCCAGAGGAGTTTAAAATTACCTCCCCCTCATGAGCATGGGCCACGCAGAGTCCAAGCTCATCTAAAAAAACTTTGCACGTGGGCTGCTGTCTGCATTGAAGCAGTTGGGAAATCTCCACAGGCAAAGAGCCTCCCTAAACTCAGCCTTTTCCTAGACCCAGTGTTAGCCAGGTATGACCTGAACAGACAGCCTGGATGTAGGAGAGGAAGGCAGCCATATTTTTGTAGCCAAAAGCTATGAAAAAAGTAGAGAACTTTTAACTTCTTAACTTCAGGAGGAGGCAGAATATTCTGACCATGATTCAGGACTGCCTTCATGATGGAACATCTAATTTAATTGCATTTTTATTTGCAAATATAGCTGCTGACCTCTGGACAGAGAGTGCAAACTTCTCCAAAGTTAGGAACTACCTTTGCTCCTAACCAGGTGCTCTGGGGCCAAACCAATGGAGACAGTGCCAAGGAAAAGGTAGGCTTTATTCTTTCCTATAATCTTAGAAACTACTGGTTGCATTTTGGAAGTTGAAGAATGCAAAAGGAGTCACAGTTGCCCCCACTGGGACTTACAAAAGCAATTTCTCCACAGGATACTATTTTTAACATCATAGGAATAGCAAAAGCTAAACCTATAAATACAGAAAAATCACCAATTATGCCCATAAAGTCAAACAAAAGCTGGTTCAGGCCAGGTCATGCACGGCAACAGCAGAACTGGCAGCTGGGCAAGATCAGCATGTTTTAGCAATTGTATAAAGTTGTGAGCTGGACATTTGCCAAAACATTAAACAGAAACAGAAATATGGAAAACAAACAAGCTTCACTATAATCGATTGGGTCACAGACTGCATCCACAGCAAGAAGAAATATCACTGCAACTTCACTTTGCTTTGCTAAAATTTTCCAGCAGTCTTTGTTCCAGTTCCATAAGCTGAGGTAAATCACTTCTACAAGAAGAAAGTGAAAAGCCCCCAGGGCTCGCTGTAAATATTACTGCACAACAATCCCTGCCATCTTTCTCCACTCTGAAAAGCAATGTGTATTTCTGTATCCTGTCTTTTTGGAAGGGCCAGAAGAAAGGTCTACTTTCAGCCAGATATGGAACCTTTTTCCCCACAAAGCTGCATGTATCTCTTCCTGCAGGAGTGATTGTGGTACTGGTGTCCCAGGCAGCCATGCTTTTTTTTTTTTTTTTTNGTGTTGAATTTGGAGTTATCAAAGCTACAGGAATGGAAGGAACTTCATCAAGGGTATCCAAGCTCTGAGGACAGAGAATCAGTCACAGCTCAGAGCGATGTCTCCAGTGCAGCATTCCAGCAGGGTGTGGGAGTCTGCTCCTGCAGATGTTGTTCCCATCCCCAGGCAGCTGCAGTCCTTGCTGAAACCTCACTGAGCGGACACCCGAGAGGCAGAAGAACTGCACAAAGTCAGTGATTTTAAGATATTTTAAGTGCTTTGATACTGGCTGACAACAGCTGCCCTGAGGGAGGGAAGGATTTAGTGAAGCTTCAGGAAAGAGAGCACAACAAAATGCCTGAGCTCAGCTGGTAACAGGCTGCTCACAATGTTTAATTAAAACCAACTAACTCCCTCCCCTTTTTTTTCTGTTTCTGGACAAGAGGAGCAGGACTGTCAATAAATGCATAAACAACCATTGCTTCTGGGTCTTTTCTCTGAATCTTTCAGGTGCTGTTCCGAGAAGAACTGCCCAGCCCTGCTGGAGCTCTGGGCAGGCACCTCTGCAAACGCCTGGATGACATCCACTCCTCCGCCTTGTTTCGGGCTGCTCCTAGGCTCAGCTCTGAGACCAAGGGAGCAGATCCCGAGCCCTGGCAGCGTCCCGGACCTGCTCCCGCCCTTCCCCCGACCCTTGCTCCGTTCACGCATCAGCTGCCGAGGCTAATGCTTATCTCTCCGCAGTTCCTACCTCAGGTATCTGTACTTTCAGAGCAAAAAAATAAAGGAATAACTTCAACCTTTCAGGAAAAACGCCAAATCTCTTTTCTTTGGCTCAGGAGCTCACAGCTGTCGGCACCAGAGGGCGCTTCGCTTCATCCTTGGACCAGCCGGAATTCCGGGAACATCCTTTTTATTCCTTAATCCCCTTATTCCCGTAGCCCTAGAGACAAGGCCGGCAATGCCACGGGAAAATCCGGCCCCCAGTCCCTGTCCCAGGCAAGTTCTGCTGCTGCACGCCTCGGCTCCCGCACGACACACAGCCCCAGCCCCCGAATCTCACACAAATCCTACAAGCAGCTGTATTTTAGAGCCGATGTCCTGCATTATCACGCTGCTACATGGGCTCCGTTCTCCCTGTGTCTATCCCAGGGTCATGGAGAAGGCAGCAGAGGCATTCGAAGGGTCCCAGGAGAGGATTTCCAGCCCAACAGCACCGTCAGGCAACACAGGGCACGCAGTACCCCTGCCAGGGGTCACTGATTTTGTACTTTGGTCTCCTGGCCAAGCCAAGCCATCCGCTCTCTTCTAAAGGGACCAGTTCTAAAAAACTAAACCTCTCTTCCCTTCCCCTCCAAAAGGATCTTGTTGCCAGGCAGTAGCCCAGGACACTTGTCCCAGGACACACAGGTCACTGATGATGTGTTGATCTTGATTACTCAATAGCCTGACAGCAGAAAAGCAGGTGTGCAGCACCTTTGGCATCTCCAACCTTTCCTCCACCTGGCAGCCCTCTCATACAGAGCCTCAAAACCTTTGGACACATTTCCTCTCCCGGAACTTCCCAAAAGAGCTTTCAAGCACTCCTCAACCTGACCCTGCTCCCCTGGGGCACAGGATACCCTCTCCACAGCCTGCCTGGCTTTTCCCTGCAAGCTCTGTGCCCTGCAGTGACACAACAGCTCAGGCAAATCTGTTTGAAGAGGGAAAGCTTGGAGAACTCTAGACTTGCACTGTGTCAGAACTGGCTCTCCAGTAACAGATTTTCCTAACACAACCAAGTATTTTGCACCCTCAAAAACATGCTTCTCCATTTTGACTAAGTGTTCAACAGTTATTTTCCTCATGAAAATCTCAGTTCAATGCACATCAATTTGCAGCAGTTCCCATTAAACCAGTCTTTGACAGAATTTTTTTTTCTTATTAGCACCCTGATCACAGCAAGTTTCATTGAATAAATAATGTAATTAAACAAAAATGGGGGACTGTAGAACAGATCTGTAAGAACCTTGTCCTAAGAATTTTTTCCCCCCATTTTCAGAAGAAGGCCATGTGATCAGAGGGAAGGTTATTCTGCCCCAACCCAAAGAACTGCCTTGCATCAAAGAACAACCCAAGGCTGCCTTCCATCTCCTCTCCCCTTAACTTCCTGGTTTCTTGTTCCCATTTACCTGCAGTGCCACACATCCACAAGCAGAGTCTTCACCTTCAGCAGTTCTTTAGCCCCTGCCACACCTAAGGCTGAAGAGAGGTGGATTTTCACAGAATACAACACAAGAGTCAGCTTTAAAGACCTCGATCACTTTCTGTAACTCACAACATGCTATGAAATAAAGGCTGTTTGGCTCAGAGGAAGAGCATCCTCTGTGCGCACAGCAGCGTGCGAGAGCAGTAAGCGCTGCAGTGCCGATTCCAGGGGCGAGAGATCCTCGGGGATACAGACACAAGCGACGTGCTCAGCTGAGGGCGCGTCCGCCGGCAGCGGATGAATTGTCCCAGCGGCGGCTCCTGCCCCATCTGCTCCCAACCCGCTGCTGCTGGGGCAGGAAGGAGCCAGGCTCGCAGCGAGCTCCTGCGTCACTCGCAGCAGGAACCGAAGCGCAGCCGGCACCACGAGCCAGGCCGTCAGCCCAGGAGCTGCTGGGGCCCCTCCCGCACAGCCCGCACCGGGAGAACGCGGCTCCGGGGGATGCCGTCTCACCCGAGCCACCACCAGGGCAGATGGTGGAATTCGGACCCACCTCACAACACCCTGCAGCTACAAACGGGAGCAGCAAAGGACTCAGCACTCGCTTTTAAGAGATGGCAGTGGAAGAGAAAGCGTGATGAGAGACAAAGATATAAGACAATAAAGGTTAAGGTACTTTTATTATAAAAGTCTATACAATGAGCACCAGACATAGCAATGCAATTATATCTGGTTTAGTTATATATATTTCATATCTATATATCCATACAGATATATAGGTTTTCCTTTTACCAAAGTAAAACTGTTATATCACAAAATGCCTAGTTCTACCATTTATTTATTGCTCAACAAGGATGGCACAAAACACACTCAGCATAACTGTTGCCATGCTTATCTACTATACTGAATAAACAGCCAAACACTGCATAACAAACACAAAGCAGCTGTTAATTCTGAATTGGAACCAGTCTGATCACTCACTCACTTATAAAAATATTGGAATCATATAGATTTAAGCATTATAAAGGAGGAATATATTATTTAAAACATTTAAATAGTGCATATTGACATTTTGCATGTGGTATATAAAACACAAACATTCATGTACAACACTATACAGTACACATTAGTTTCAATGTTTGGATACACCCGTGTCTGCAGACTGATAGAAAAGGAACTGAAGTGTACATTGCACAATGGAACTGAATAAAATTGGTAAATGGTCTCAAGACTAGTTTAACCTCATAGTTCGCTAAGGTCCCAGATCACTTTGCAGTTAAAAAAAAGAAGAAAAAAGGCATACCACCAGTGCTCAATAGTTTTAGTGCTTTTTTTTTCTGAATTCCAAAATTACATGCCTACAAGCAGAGTAAAACAAACCAAGAAGTCAAGAAGTATTCTACAGTACACAAATGAAATCTGAGCACTAAAAATCCTACTTGCAACCTATTTAATATGCTTCATGACAGAACAGCAAGTCTCTGAGGTTATGTGCGAGCCATTTCTTACATCATGAGAAAGTTCATTTTTGGTCTTTCATAAAGCAGAGTGAATCATTGCTATGTTGACATTAGCCAGTCATAAAAACATGCAGTGAGAGGAGGTGCATGCAAAACATGGCCACAATCAAACTGATACACTGGAATAAAAAAAAAAAACAAAAACTGAGAAAGCACCAGCTGAAATTAACATTTTGATTTTGCCAGATCAGAAACAGCTGCGAATGGCTGCTGCAGAGCAAAGCTAGTCCCTAAATCATCATTCAGCACAGCAGATGTGATACTCAAAATATCATTTAGATTCAACTCTGAAGCTAAATCATGCAAGGCCCATAAACTGTTTTGCTTACATCGTAAGGATTAGATAATGTATTTTTATTCTCCAACTGTAAAACAAAACCATGATAAACAGCAGTAATCTTTGCACTCCAAACCAACGGTTCTCCCTGTGGTGCATGTTAGCTACACTGATTTTAGCCCTTGACACCATACTCATTTCAGGTACAGTGGGATTTTAACTGTCCTAAGCCAGCTCCTTTCTGTGGAGCCACACAAGTCTGAGTGCCACCAGATCTCCCAAACACCAAGTGTTCACTGTGCTCCTCAAATCTTCCAAAAGCGGAGATGCCATATCCAATTCAGCCCAAACACTACGTCACCACTGGCTGATAAACAACAACTGAAAAAGGGATCAAATGAACAACGACATGAGTCCTGCAGGCAGCATGTGATTGAACTTTTCAGTTTTCCAAGGTTTAAAAGCCACTAAGAAAAGGTCACTTTCTGGTTTGTCCACTGTCATCTTTACCAAGGAGAAAACGTGACCGCTAATGAGCAAAATCCATAGAAGTTAATTATTACTGTGTATAGGTGCAATTTAGAATACCAAAATATCAAAGTTGTTCCACAGCAGTTCTTTGAAAGGAATTACAGTCTGTTTAAGTGTTCCAGGAATTAAGAGCTGTACCCTTAATTTGCTGATCTTTTTAGGCAAGAGGAGTAGTTCGGTGTAGCATTACAGTATTAATAATTTCTTCAACAATGCAAAAGGTTGGTAATAACAAAAGTCTCAAAAGTTCTTGAATGCTAAAGCAAAAAAAAAAAGCTATGGTTGTTTTGGAACAGGATGGATGCATCTGGAATACAAAACTTCGATGGAAACTGTGTTTGCTAAAGTTGGATAGAGCAGTCTCAAACTCAGAAACCTCATTTGCTCTCTAGACAGGACCTACTTACCCTTCAAACATGTCCTAGTGGCACCACAGTAAAGTGCACAAACTGGATTCTTTCAACAGTGCATGACACATGAACACAAGCACCCAATAAGTACAGGGGTAGTATATGGAAACAGCATGTTATTCAACAGGTTGGAGGAATATATTTTAAATTGATTTTGAAGAATCTTGTTTGCTGATAAGGACTTCTAACAGCCTCAGCTTGGCTTTGATTTTCTTGTACTCCCTGTACTCATCCAGCATTGGGACCCGATCTTCTTTCTGTACGTTTCTGTAAAAAGAAAAACATCAAAATTTCAACTAAATCCTCCATCCTGCAGCAAGCCAAACACAGAAGCAGCTACAGGAAGTTATTTTAGGGCAGATGAAAACATTATTGGCAGTTTGTTCACCAGTAACAGGCATGAGATCATATTTTGGTTTATTGTAGTTAAAACTGCCATCACCTAAAAAACAATCAAAAATCCAGCAGCATTTATTCAGCTCAATTGCTGCAGCATTAATAATCATTGCCTTAAGCCCTCCAGGGAATTTTACTAACAGCCTATGAAGAGTTTCATTTCAGATCCTGTGTACACACTACAGAAAAAGACAAATTTAAGTCAATCTATGTTTTTTATTTTAAGTAGATCGACCTACAAATTTGCAGCAGAGCATTATTCTTACTGGACTATAATAAATAATCTATTATTATGATTAACCCCATTATTTGCCATTGAAGTCAAAAGGAGTTTTGTCCCAAATTCAGCAAGTGCACGATGAAGGCACATTAATGGAATCTGTGTGACCACTGCTCCAGGAGTTTGTAGTTCAGGAGAAATACAGAAGGTACAGTCAAGTGAGAGCATTTGCCAATCAAGAAAGTGACCTCTTAGGAGTGTTGCTAGTTTTGTTCATGACATGAGACATCTTGAAAATACAACGGGCAGCAATGCAATCCAATTCATAAAAAAACAAATTCAAATAAGAAGCCTAAAAGAACTAAACAACATGGAGAAGAATAAAAATTATAAAAATTTTTACTGGTAAAGCAAGTATCCACTGCCAGAACTGACCTACTGGAACAAGGGGAAAATGGGCAAATATCCCTGCCCAATGTTACAGAACAGGAATAATATGGGGGTTTTAAAATAAAAAAATCATACCTTTTAGTAGATATTTTTAAGTGCTATATTTTTTAATGAAACTGTTAAAAATACACAAAGTCATCTCCCTCAGGAGATTATTCACAGCAGATCAAAACAGATCAAATTCCAGCTGACAACATTCAAAGTCAGAAAATATACTTGGCTACATAATGAGGCTGCAGCCCAGCATCTGGTTTTGTGCTGAACAAACCTTCCATTCTGCTGATAAAACTCCTCTTCAAATTCTCGTAATGTCTTACGTAGCTTCTTTTTCTCAGCTCTGGCTTTCCACAGTTGCTCCAGTAATTCAGGCCTAAAAATTTCAAGTGAAAGAAAAATATCTTGGCCATACAATAGAATTTCAATTCCTCAGAAACAACTGAGCTAGCTGCACTAATAACTTATTTGTCTGGCTCATAAGGAACATGCTGTCAGTTTGAAAGTGAAATATTGAGAACAAACTAGCAGTTAATAAAGAGGTATAAATTTTCTGCTGTCTA
>WAAG01072038.1:2856-14620 GCA_013390105.1 Tichodroma muraria
TCTAGGGAATTGGAGAGCGAAGATTTGCTGGAGGATAGGGCAGGAAACTCGTGGCGGGGCTGGAAATGGGAACCCTGCGTGCGGGATTTCCTCTCCCCCCTCCACAGGGTTTCCTCTTGGCTCACTAATCACTAAGAGAGATCTTGATGACCAGATGCTCATAGATAACAGAGCTCAAATATTGCTTCCTTTCTGCAGATTGCATGCTGGCTTGGTTCAAAGGCCAAGTCCTATTCCACCATCAGCTGGTGGCGGGGATCCCACATCGAAAATCAGTGCTAGGGAGGCCAAGCTGCAAGAGTTTGGAAAACAAAGCTAAATACGTGAAAACTTTTGCAGCCAGACACAGTTGCAGAGCATGGTGTTATTTAGAGCATTTTCTTCTGCTTGAGGAAACCTGGAAAGCTTTAAATGAGACTCTTTCTAAAGGGCACATCCAGGTGCCTTGTCCAAAACCACTGGCAAGGCATTTCCCTCCCAGACAGCATGCACGTTCCTGGGTGCAGTGACAGTATTTCTTCTCTGACATAGCCAGTTAAAAGGATTTATTTTCAGTAAAATAGAGTACTTCAGTTGTGTGATGGGCAAAAAAAGGTACTCTATAATTAAAAGCGGGATTAGACAGAAAAATGAGATGTTAGGCAGATAATTAGGGAACTATTATAATTAGAATGTGCTTTTAAATCCCCTAGTAGCTTCTATTATGAAAGGGATGTCCTCTGATTAACTAATATTTCCTTTAAGTAGATATTTTTCCTCTTCCTTTTGGATAGGAAAGCTTGACTTGAATGACTTCACCTTAAAAAAATCACAGTTTACCAGGGCCCAAGTTTTCCTTGTAACATGCCAGTTTTGCTCAGGAAAAAAGACCTATATTGGGCTTGAAAGTGGCAGAAAAGATTTTACTAGTAAGCTTATTAAATTGCTTTTCTCCTCTATTAAATACAATCTTATTTATAGACAGTATTTAGTATTCTTTGTATTGAGCCTTTAAGAGAAATTATTGCTGTTAGAGCAGTGATAGCCTTAGATTAAATTTTTATTCATGCAGGTTTTATACAAGCGGAACTGCTGAATATTTCTATGTGAAGTAGAAAGCTGTGATGGTTTTGAAAGAATGGGGAGCTTCAGTGAGAGCTGTCTGACAGCTGCTGTTGATGAACACAAACCAACTTTTGGAAGCTGCTTGTCTCTCCCTGGCTCTTCAGCAGGGCATAGGGAAGGAGAGAGGTTGGTCCCTCTACTTACGGTCCCATAAATCAAGTCAGTACCTTTGTAAGTGAGTTAAAACTGGGGGATATGAGAGGATAAGCTGTTCTGTTCTCCTCACCCGAGCCTCTTCAGGTGCTGGTTTGCAGGGAACTTCTGTGAGAAAGCGTCATATGCAAACAGGGAAAAGTGCAAAGGGAAAATAACTTGCTGAAAGTGCAGCCTCCCTATCTCTTTTATTTTTTTTAAGTCTAAAATTTTAGGAATTGAGAGAGAAGTGAGTGCAAAAGTTCATTTTGATTGCAAAGGCCAAATGTTGCCTCTTATTTGTAAAAGGAGGTGGGGAAGGCAGAGGAGGAGACAGCCAAACGTCCAGGCCCAGCACTGATGCATTTTTCTATATTGCTGTATTTGGACAAACAAGACTCCTGTTCTTTCACCTAAAACCCATAAAAGCAGATGGAAAATTGCTTTATTCAGGGTCAAGAACCTTGGCATCCGTCTGAAGATATAAAGATAACTTACTTAAAAAGCCATTTGTGGTACATCTGATTCCAGTTTACTGGACATAACGTTGAAAGGAACTCAGAAAAATGATTTGAAATAGCCAAGTGGTCAGGGAAAGGGTGAAACTAACCCCAAATATTACATGGGTCCTAGAGAAAGCAGCCTGGGGAAGATGCACCCTGCCTATGGTTAGAAATCCCAAGCCTGACAAGGGTATTGCTGCATGAGCAGCAAAAAAGGCTGGAATAGTTATTTCCAGTGTGGTGAGTGGAAAGGGTGTCCCAGCCTACTAGTTCTGGAAGGGGAGAGGCATCTCTTCAGGATGTCTTAAGGACCTGTGCATGAGGAGATCATCTCTGAAGCCCCAGAGATCATCAGTGCCCCAACGCTGCGCTCAGGCGCGGCGCTGCCACGTCTACCTGCTCAGTAACCAGGGAAAAGCAAAGAAATGCCAGTGATGGGAGAGGCTGAAAAAATACCACAGCCAGCCAGTGAGACTGCAGGAGGGACCCAAGGGAAAGGGTCCTTCCAAAGGTGGGAAACCCTCAGAGGCAGAGACGGCCTGGCTTGATGCACACACCAGTTATGCGGAGGAGCAGCAGCTCTGCTGCCTGGCAGGGCACCATGGGGAGATTTTTGGCCTTTCTCCATGGATCTGATGGACTGGTGGGACCAGTCCCTTGTTGGGGTCAAAGGGACCAGATAAAAATGTTCTAACAGCAAAGCCTCCTGACTCAGTGCTCTTGCTGAAGGAGATGGCCACGTCAATGAAATCATCCAGGACCATGTTGCTGGGTATCCATGGTGGCTGTTCTCCTTCTCTCTGGAAGGAGAAATACCAAGCTAAACTGCAGAGATGCTGATGCTGGGGTGGACTGAGGTCATCTGATGTCTCCTGACTTCCCAAGACGAATGCTGACATCCCAGTCAGGAGAGAAACACCCAAGCTAAAGGGAGGGAAGGGACCTTTGTGATTCAAAGCTTGGCCTCCTGCCCTGTATTTGCAGGATGGAGGTCACAGAGGAACGTGAACTGATTTTCCTTAATCCCCTGAAAAATATCTGGGCTTCTCACTCCTGCAGAAAAGAGCCATTTGGGCTAATGATACCTTCCAGCTCTGCAGTGCCACTCAGCCAAGATGCTGAAGCATTTTAGGTATCCTAATTCATCCTTTCAGCAAATAGCCAAGCTTCTGCACAGCAAAGTGCTCGTGTTAGCAGTACAGCACAATGGGGAAAATACAGTATAGAAAAATATGATGGGTTTATGTCTTTTATGGCTTATACTGCAAACACATAAAAACAATTAGGGTTTGGAGAATATTTTTTAAAAGCAAAGAGAATGATTGGCAAGGCAAAGAAAATAAATATTATACCCCTGAGAGGGTTAGGGACATATTATTTTTCCAATTTTACAGAAGAGAAATGCCAGATCAAAATTACTTTCCCAAGATCACACAGGGTGATCCTGCCACCTTTTCTATTGAGTAGTTCTTACTCAAGGGTTTGTCTGTCTTTGTGCCCAAAGACCTCCTTTTAAAGCCTGCTATCCAGTGGTGTAAATTTACAGTGTATTAGCTACTCTATATTTATTCCCCACATAAATATCTCTTCAAAGTGAGCTGCCTCACCCAAAGGCACTTTCAGAAGTGTAAGGCCAGCGATAATGCTGCTAAAAGAATTAACACTGTCCCACATAATTAGCGGTAATTAGTACTGGTTAGGACAGGAGTTAATGCACACTAGTGGGCATAAATTCTGCCTTTGTGTCCCTGAGCTGACATAAAACCAGCCTGGGAATAAGATCCCACTGGGTGAGAAGGTGAAGGGACCAGGTTGATTATCCGATGCCTCATGATGCTGGAGCTCAAATTCTCTTTATTCCACACCTTTCTTCCCGTCATGAGAGCTTGCACCCTCTTTTTGGCAAGAGAACAGTTCTACCAGTGATCCCAGTGGTATCTGATAACCCATCATTTCTCTGGGTCTTGGGGGAAAAGAAAACCTGAATATTAAAACCTGGCCACTGTGTCAATAGAGTCAAATACCTCCTGGGATTGTTTCATAGCTTTCCCCTCTGGGGTTAACTCTTTATGGCAGCAAAGCTAAATTACAGGTTCAACAGCAAAGAAAACCAACTGAAAAAAGACAATATCAAAATAAATTCAGATTATCCCCTCCTGCAGGTGAGAAGCCGATGGGGTGATGGATGACTTTGCATAGGAAGGAGGATGGTGGCATGGGTACAAGTGTCAGTGCACATCTGGCATACACATGGATTCAGGATACCACAGCAAACATGCTGGGAAATGGTTGGGAAGTGAAGAACTGAGCACACGGAGAAGGTACTTCCCTAATTCCTCAAAATGTGTTTTATTTCAAACTGTTTTCCACGGCTTGTCTGAGATTGGAATAGTCTTCTTTGTGGGAGGAGTTCAAGTTTTCAGGAAAACGTGGATTGCACAAAGTCAGCTGGCTGCAAAAGCTCTCCTCCTTCTTTCCTTCCTCCTTTCCTGCCTTCCTCTGAAGACGATTTGACATAGCCATCAGTACTTATAAGTACTTGAAAGGGGAAAACTTAGTAAAGTGGAGGTAATCTTTGGGGCTGAAACCCCTCATTTTTACACTAGACAACTGCTGTGCTTAATGGGTTCAGGAAAACAACTTCCCAAACACATGTGGAGTGTCGAGATACAGCCACAAAGAAAAACTAACTTTTCCAGCATACAGACTGCCCACTTCAGCTCCTTGGAACAGCCACTGAGAGCTGGGTTTTATTGGGGGTTGAAGGGTGTGCGGGCTGAATTGCCGTAGGTGCTGAGACTGAGTCTGATCTCCAGCGTCACTGAGATCCATCTGCTTCTACTGTCCTCACCCAGACCTGCTGGAGCTGAACACCATTCATAATCAGGGCCCAGCTGGTCTCTAGAAAATGGCCTTTTCCAAGCATAAAAATTATTTGAAGTGTAATTTTAGGTTCACTTTCTAAAATACAGAGATAAACCGCTGTATGGACACTTACGTTGATTTAACCTGATCTTAACATCGATTTTGATGGTGAGGGATTAATTTGAGCTAAACAAACAGAAAGTGCTCGTAAATTGAATTTTTTTAAGTATTTTTTTTTTTATTCTGGGTTCACCTTAGCCTAGGTTAAGAATTCAACTGAAGTTAAAACTGGCATATTTTTATGTCAGCTAGTTTTGTCTAGAAACCCGTGGGTCTGTCTGTGCCAGCTCATTGGGTGCTTGTAAATGGATTTCATTTTGATCAAAGAGGCAGTGTGATTCTCAGCCCGCTGGAGAGGGACCCCTGAGGTGAGGCCAGCCAAGGGAAGAGTCACCAACAGCAGCAAATGTGTCACAGAAGAACTTCAAAGCAGGATCCACAGGCAACCTTGGCTAGGAGCAGGGAACAGATCCAAGGGAAAACATGAGGCAGGCTGGCTTGGCATCCTAAACAAAATCTATATTAAGAGACAGGCAGGTAAGAAGAACTTTATGAAAAGCTCTGGAAAGTGGAAAGAGGGAATGGAATAAACTACATGCCCAGAGCAGCAAGTGGTCCTGTGATGGAGTTTCTTAGGAGGTCTCTTACTGGAAACACTGGGGGGTTTTAACACATTTATGAGGTAAAGTTCCTCTGAGAGCCAGTGGTTGGTTGTGATGGTCTTGACATGTGTTTGGAGGAGCACACAAACCCACTATGCCATGAAAAAGCCATCAGTGGAGGTGAAAACCCTCTGTGGGACACAGCACAGCAGCAGGACAGACCAGAAGACCAAACAAGGAATGTGTGTCAAGCCACATTTTACATTCTTGGTGCCAGCACTGCCGCTTTCAGAGAGTACTGCGTGGACATAGCTCTGGGAGGAGTCAGCTGAGTCAAGAAGGCAAGAGGCCCTGCATCCCAAAGGCCAGAAGAAGAAATAAGGGTGTTACCTACCTCCTGACCCAACCAGGACAATGAAGGTGACATAAGGACATCTAGTGAAGCGCTGCTGATGGATCTCAGCCTACATGATGCCAGTAAAGAAATATTTGGGATAATTGCAGCTCTTCTGAAAAAAATGTGAAGAGAACTGCAAATATATGCAACTGCTGTAAAAGCCTCTAGTGTGGAGACACTTGGAAAGAGAAAGCATATTGCTCACAACTTTGTCATACCAGCAGGGAGGGAGGAGGAGGAGGTGGCATTCCCAGGTATGGAAACCCAGGGCAGAAAGCCACCAGTCCTTCAAGTTCAATGAGGCAGAGCAGAATTTCAGCTGTGGGGGGAAGTCAGAGGGTGGAGCTTTCCCCTAAGTTACAGACCCAACATGTGCTTCTAATAGAGAAACTAAAGCAGAAGCTAGAGTTACTGCAAGGCTGAGTGTACTAATGAATCAAATTGTCTCTACACGACTTCAAAGGCTTTGGGAAGAAGCAAGAATAACTAGAAATGTAACACTAATGGTAAGGACAATGTGGCTGGCCCTGGTTAAACCCAGCAAAAGTCTCTTCATCAGCAGAGAGGCAAACTGTGTATGGAAAAGAATGGAAAAAAGATGGATCTGGTGGTGCTGTACAACAGAGCAGAGGGAACAGCCGTGTCCTCAAATTTGGTGACAATAAATGCAAGGCAGAATGAGCTTGGTACAAAAATGAGGTGAGCAGTACAGTAATAAAATTTGAAGGGGAGCCAAGTAAGAAGTGTTTCAAATAGTAGCAAGGACAGGAAAATAATAGAAAGGGTTACAACTGATCAGCAATGTAGACAACTATAATAAACTTCAACTTGGAAACATAAAAAGAAAAATATGATCTTGGATGATATTGGAAAAATAATCTAAAGCAAGATATNCAAAGTTTCTGAGTTAATGAAGAGAGGGGTGGGAACAGCTTGTGTTCCAGCAGAGGCCCAAGAGGCGAAGCATCTCATTTTTTTGCACCATCACGTTTTTTTGGTTGAGGCCCTTGAAAACTTTCTGAGTTTCGAGTGCTCTGTCATGGAATGAGGATTTCCTGTTGAGCACACATGCTCATAAGATGTTCAGCTGCTACAGTGGCACCCCCTAAACCACGAGCTGTCACATATTATTTGGGTGAGTGGTCCCATTTCAGGGGACGCACTTGAGGAAGATCAGACTGAGAGGGATGTTAGAAATGGAGAGGAGGACTGAAGCAATAGATGGTTTAGTGCATCTGCCCGGTATCTCATAAACTTGACTGTGTGCTGATCATGTTTGCATCTGCAGAGTCATAAAAGTAGTGTTTTGAGGCAAGAAGAGGGGTGAGGCAAAGAATTCAGTGTCCCCAAAATCCCCGGGGAAGTGCTTGGGTGGGTAGAGCCTTCTGACATGCTTTAATTAGCTCCACCACAGTGGGATTCAGAGCTACTTTGGTCATGTCTGCGTGTGCTGTGATGCATATCTGCCTTCAGACACAACCCTTCTCGAAACGTGACTTAGGAGCTTAGGCCCAGTGACTTGCAATAAGAGTGGGCTGGTAGGCAACTCCTGAAGTGGGACTTCATGTCCACATTCACTGAAGTTGGTTTACATCTCTTGCAGAAATTAGATGCCAAATTTTCAATGGACTGTGGTCACTGTTGTGTTGAGAGAAGAGACAAAATATCTTTAGAAATCTGAAGTGTTGAATGCAGGACAGTCCTCCTTAAAACCCTCTTAGCTAAAAGAGAGGGTACTCAATTGATCTAGATTCTGCTAAATGCAAGGAAACAGCATTGCGGGAGAGATGAGTTGATGACTCTGTGAGATGTTTTTTGGTTCCTCGTGAAAAGTTCTTCCTTTCCAGAGTCTGGATGTCTATCTGATTTCATGTCTTCTTCCCACAACTATGTTGGGGTAAGAGCAGGAAAGCATTTTTTTAAAGTGTAGTTACAGCTTTTCATGCAAAGCAAGCATCCTCAAGTTAAAAATAGTGCCCTAGTGTGGTAAGCTGGAAGCAAACATTCTCCTGATAAATCCTGGTGGATTATTCTGACTGCAGTTTCCTCTTGATGGCTGCAGATCCCAGCAGACCTTGTATACGATCGCTTTAACCAAGCCACAGAAAGTGACTGTTGCCATCCTGTCGTTATGAAGGATGCTGAGAATCCCCAGAACATTGGAGTTTCCAATCTGAAACCAGTGCCTGGGCCCAGCCTGTGCATCTCCGTCCCCTCACTGCAGACCTGCAAGGCCGGCATGAAGAATCCAGGGCCAAGCCAGGATGAGGGGCTGCCCCCACCGTGGCTGCGGGGCTGTGGAGGAGGAGATGCTGCTGCTGCTGCCTTGTGGGAGGCCCAGGGCTCGGGAGGCAGCTCCTGGGTCTGGGGCCCCTCCGAGGGGATGCTTGCTCCGCTTGGAGGAAAGTGCAGCTTTCACTGCCTTCCTCCCCGATTCCCCTCCTTCTCTCCTTCACTTTTTTTCCCCTTGCCTGCCTGCTTCTCACAGCTGCTGCCTTGGGGACCCAGCCTGGGCGAGGGAGGAGGCCGCCTCCCCCTGCGAGGCTCAAGGGCGAGGGCAGCTGCCTCCGCAGGATGGAGAGGGGCGGCACTGGGATGAGCACACCTATCCTTGGAGGCAAAGCCCGGCTTTCTGGTTTGGGGCCGGTATGGCTTGTGGGCCACTGCTGTGAGTGGGGAGGTGTAGGGAGAGGGGAATGCCGCGTTTTGAGCTCCTCTGCTCTGAGGGAGGTTTTAAAAATGGCTAACGAGGAGGGGTTTTCCTAAATTGTCCTTAGAGCAGTCCTTCCTTGTGCGTGCAGACGCTTTTCCCACAGCCATCATAGCTGGCCAAAAATTGTCCGCAGGAGCTCAGAGAGACACATATGCCCGTGCACCCACCTCTCAGACCCCAAAGTGAATGACAGCTACCAGTCCTGCCGTCATCCACGCTACTGCAGATCCTCTCTGCTTCCCTGCACTCTTGTGCGCCAAACTGGACCCAAGCTGCCTGGACTTGAGCCACTTGTGCCCAAAGAAACGCTACAAAATGAAGGAGCGAGAGCAACTGGAAGCTCCTTTGCAGCTCCCCCCACTCCCGCAATTTTTTTCTTTCTTGCCGAGGGAATTGTTTGCGGGTGGAAGAGAGGGATGTTTAAATAGCTCCGCAGATCCATTTAGTAAAGTCAATATGCAATTATGCAAAATCCTGTGATAATACACCCCCTGATGCAGATAGCAGCGGTCGGAGCCGTCCTTGGGGGAACCGCGGGCAGCTCTCGGGACGGGGGGGTTTACAGGGACCCTGGCACGCTGCCCTGACTCCCCAGCCCCTTGCAGCCCCAGGCACAGGTCGGTGCCCGGCGCCGTCGGGCTGGCGGGGCTGGGGATCCCGGGAACGCCCCGAGCCCCGTCCCGCACCGCGCTCCCGCGCACAGGGCTTTGCTTCTTATTTTCCTTTGTTTTTTCCCTAATTTATAATTGATTTGCACCCGATTTTTCCTAGATGGTATCGTTTGCGGAAAGCCCCCTCCGAGAGTTCCGAGCCTGCAGAGAGCCCCGGGTTCCCTCCCGCCCCACCGGGCCGAATAGCCCCAGATCCCCGCTCTGATGAGAGACCATCCTCTGCGATCGGCATCAGAGGCACGCCGAAATGATGCTGTCAATGGGCTCATTAGCCGAGCTGCAGATGGACTTCGGTAATAGGAATGGAGCAATAGTGAAAATTTGTTCGGAGGGAAACATCAAATCGAAAAGCTCTGACAAAACTCCGCTTTGCTCTAGTTCACTCGAGGTACTGTCAAGCACCAATATTCAATTCTATGTCGCTTCAAATGGGGGTTTGGTTTTGTTACTTGCTAATTTGCTTCTTGTACAATGTTGCAAGTATTTTCAATCTCATTTGAAAGGGTAAAATACTTCGTTCAACTTTTTAGAAGAGTGGCCTTCGACTTATTACATCAGGGACACACACAATCATTTAATTTCTGCCTTATGTACACTGAGGAAAGTATCCGTAATACCTTCTTGATAAAAATAAAATAAAACAAAAACAAAAAAGATCAGGCACATTGTTGTTTCCTTCAAAGACAGCAATTTTACCCACAGAGGCGATCTGGGAGCTGACTTTAGCCCAGCAGAAGTGGGAAAAGTCTCCAGAATAAAAGAAAGTATCGAATATTTTAGGCTAATGTCACCCTCTGTTGAACTCTGGCAAGTGGCTCTGAAGGCAAAGAGCTGTCGGAGCTGGTGTGCCACAAGTGGCAGGAGGGTTTGCTTATACCTTCATTTAACCTATGAAAAGAAATCCCCACTATTGTTCGGCTACGTGGGTGTCTCCGTCTTTTTAGGCTACATGCGGGCATATGTGTGGACTGAGAATAGGCGCTTAGAGATCTTTGCTTTGAAACATTCCTTGGAGTTCACGTAGATCACTAGATTTTTATCTGCGTGTCCACTCAGCTGCTGACACTGTCTGTAAACACGACAAAGACTTTGCATCTCACAGCCCTTCTGCGGCTCTCGCCTCGTGAAAGTCGAGGGTTTATGTTAGAAGTTTAGGGGTTCGGATTTCTTTTTTTTAAACAAAACCAAAAACTTTTTCCCCCTCTTTCTTTAATCTCGTCTTGCGCTTTGTATTTTTGAGGAGAGCATTCCAGGCGCCACGGGAGCGGAGAAGCAAGTGGGCAGGGAGAGGGGAGAGAGGAATTACCCAGCTAGGCTGCATCTGCCGAGGAGCACCCGCGGCTCGGGCACGGACAGAGGTTCGGGAACTTGAAACAGCAACGTCATTGCTTCTCCTAAACCGAGACTAACGCTGGGCCGGCGTAAACTCCCCTCCCCTGCCCCACCAAGGACTGGCATCAAAGTGATTTCCTCCGCTGCCCTCCGAGAGCATCATCGGGGTGGGAGCTGCCCTGACTGGGATCTCCCTCTGCCCACAGGCTGCAGCCGGCTGGTGCCGGGGGAGAAGTTTTTAAACCATTCGCAAATGTTTTCCCCTTCTTTTTTATTTTTCTATTTTTTAAAATAGAATTCCTGTTTCCTGCATGTTTAGCCAATGTCCAACTGCCTCGCACGGGTCAACTCAGACCATCTTTACCATCATTGCTGCATGGTCTGCAGTCAGTAAAAGCCTGAACACTTAGAACTGGAGTTTTTATACAATTGTACAGGTGTAGCCTAAAGAAAAAAAATAAATGTCTCTAAGACTTTTCTGTCTCGGGTCGCTATTCTTCTCCTGAACACTTGGGCGTCTCCGGCCCCTCCAAATTGCCGAAAACTGGACTTTTCTCTCGCAGAAAATTTGGAAGCGTTGCTGGCTGTAGTTTTCCCGTCTCCCAGTAGACGGCACAACAGCTCAATCCTTGGGATGCAGAGCAGCCCAGCGGCTTTGATTTTTGTCCCCTTTTTTTTTTTTTTTTTTTAATTAAGCAGCCACAGTTTTATCCAGCAACTTCTTTTATTGTTATTATTATTTAATTCGACGAGAAGTATGGGAATATCGACGGGAAAGAAAGGGGGTTTGGCACGGGCAGGGAATACAGAAATGCCGGGGGGCGAGTGGGCTAAAGGCAGGGATCGTCGCGAACCCCGGCGCGGAGCAGCGTTCCCACATTAACCCAAATGAACCTGTAGAACCTAAATCGTGTAAGAAAAAACCCTTCAACAACCCCAACACGATGGTGTTGCCGGCTCAGGGGTTAGTCCAGGGATTTTAGGCTGAAATTTTCTATTCGTAGTGTGAAATAGGGAAGGCAACGCTCGGGTCGGCTCTTCGCTGCCTTGCCCGGGCTACCCCGAGGTGCCACCGCGGGGAAAACCTGGCAGCCGTCGCAACTTTTGTCCCTGAAAGACTCCTTTTGTGCGCGGGTGCCTTCACTCCCGCCGCCGGCACTGCTGTCACCGTTGAAGTCTCGAAGATCCCGGCCAGTAACTCATTTCCCAGTTAATTTTATTTAAGAAGAAAGAAAGAAAGAAAGAAAGAAAAAAAATGATAGCGCTGCTTGGAAACTTTTAAGACAACCGTAAATTTTATTAGGAAAAATTTTATGAAGCCCTCCATTTCATTAATCAAACCCTTCCATAGCTTCTGCAAGAGTCAGGGCCGGCCTCGGGAGGAG
>WAAG01072041.1:0-10739 GCA_013390105.1 Tichodroma muraria
GTCTAAATTCATAAATTATCTTTTTATATGAAGATCTGGAGGTATATATACTTAAATGGCAAAGAAAGAAATTACCTAGCATTTGTTGAAATTGCTCAATGAAGTACCTGATTATTTCCCCTTTGAAAAAAACACATGAAAATCAAGATCTGCTGTGACAACAGGTATACTCAGATCATGAAAGGTAGACTTTTTGCTAGAAAAATAGTGGTTTTCATATAAGAATAATAATGAGAATTACTAAGTGCAAACAAGAAAAGCTAGCTTAAATACAGAAGGTGCATTTTATTATTCTGTGATGTAAAACTGATATAAATAAAAATCTGAATAAAAATTCAAATGAAAGCAGTTTCAAAATTGGAGATTTAATATTAAATTTCAGATTAGGCTTGCATTTTATTATGAGAAAAACAGAAGTGCAAAAGTGCGAGGCCATAAGCTTCAGTACCTTATTCAATCCAACCCTCATGTGGGAATGAGTAATGTGGAAAGCTTCAGACCACTGATAATAATTATTCTCTAAATTAAATATGAGCTCTAACCCATCTTCTTTGATGATTAAGAAAGCCAAATTTTCAAAGCTAATTAGTTTCTCAGTAAGGGTCATTGTTGTTTATTGTTCAGGTACTCTTAAGGTAATTAGTATGTCTGACCTAAATTAGGCACATTTTGCACATTTTATTAACAAGGCACAGTAACAGAAACCCCTGACCAAAATATATGCTGTGCCTCTCTCTTCTGAGGTGGCCTACCAAGGAAGCAAATTTCACGTCCAAGGGTGCTTCCAACATAAACATCTGGCTGCAGGTTCTTGGTTACTTGACTAACAAAGGTTGCGCCATCCCGCTGCTCAGGGAAAGGTGGCTTCCATGTTTTCCAAACCCTTTATTGGTGTTATTCTGCTTCATATGTAGTGAGGAACTGAGCACAGACAGAGAGAAAAGTACTCTGAACTACCAAAGGAAGCAATAAGGGCTGGTTTGCCATTCTATCTCAATAGCTTGCTATCTCAGCAGTAGAAAGTAGCTGATTTTTACAGAAAAAGAGTAGAAATCATAAATTATTGGATGATTCCCCCCTACCTATAAAAATATTTATAGTCTCTTCTAGCTTCCAACCATTAGCGTTTTAGAACTTTCTGAACCAAAGGTGAAACTGCTTTCAATACCTAAGATCTAATTATTATGATACTTAGATTATGAGAAAGTATGCAGTCCTTCCCAGCTTGTCTTCTCTGTACTATCACCAGTTGTGTATATCTCTAACATACTCCTTTTTTTCCAAGCTCAAGAAACTGGTCCACTCAGTCCTCATAGCTATAATCTTCTCTTGTTACTTTTCTTGGTATTGTTTTTGCTTCTACTACTCCTTTTATGAAATACCTTAACGGAACTGCAAATATATCCTTTTCAATATATGGAGGTACCTGTGGTTACAGAGAATATAATATTAAATATTATGATATTTATGTTTCTTTAAAAAGGTTTATTTCCCTTTGATTGACATTAGTCACTGAGCTCAAGATATTTGCAGGGATAGATATAGTAGATATTTATATCAAATCTATTCTCAGCAAGGTATCAGCAAAGCTGGAGCCTGCCATTCTATTCGTATCACATTAGTTCCATTACTACATTAATTTAAAATTTCAGTTATCAATGTAGCATCTTTTCACTCACCTATGAGTGAAACATGGTAACATTTCTGTTTTACTTTGGGTAGCCAGACTTAAATATGGCTGTCATGAATACGACCAATTCTCCATTGTTACTGTGTTACTACTAATCTCCTTTCACGCATCCTTTATGAAAAGATGGTCAGGTCCAGCTGCCAACCTCCCCTACAACACAGCTTACATAATTCTTCTTTTCCCCATTTAAAACCACCTACGGTCACAGTAAAACCTCTACTCCTATTGTAATTTTAATTTGGGATATTTTTTGATGATAGGCTTTATCAAAATCTTGGATGAAGCTCCTGCATTGAACAGGTGAAACTTAGCAATTTGTGTATTGAGCTTAGTCTTAACTCTGGTTGATTTTTGAGATGTAACTGCCCTCTATGACAGTCATACTAACACTTCACATGCTCACCAAGCCCACCCTTTAATAATCCATTGTATTAACTGGTCTCCAAGATAACCAAATTACAAGTAAGTTTTTTTTTGTTAAAACTTCTCCCCCAAGACTGTCATGCATACCAGTGCTGTCAAAGTTTTAAATAAAACCGTTAGAGGATTTATTCTGCAATTATGTGGCTCTGTTGTGGAAATTTGTAGGGTCTTTGTGTCCAAAATAGCATGAAACATAGGGATGCTTTCCCCCTTCAATTCTTGTCGCTTGACTCTAGACCTAAGAAAGCACTCACAGGAACTTAAAATATAAACATAGCCAGGTACACCTATGGTCAAAAGCATAGTGTGCGAAGAAGGTTGATTCAGAGCTCCAGCTACGAGAGATTCCTCATGATAAACCAAAGCCTTGAAATCTATGTATAAGCTCATGGACACACAGCTTATAGGGCAGGGATTTACTGAGGTTACACAATACAACTCTTCTGATGGGCAGGACAGCCCATTGTCAAATACCTCTCTGCTGTACAAATGCTTCCTGGTGATGAGGAAGGCGTGAATGACTCTAAAAAGTGCTGTGATTAAAACACATTTAGTCACTCTGGTGGAATTTCCAACTGGATTTTTGAACAGCTGAGTGACTTTGATGCAAGTGACATTAAGGAAGACCCAAGACTTTCTGGGAGAAACTCATGGTAGCACAGGAGCACATGAGAGACCAACCAAGCTGCGTCAAAGGCGATGGCCTCTTTAGCCCAGTGTGCTTTCTCCAGCTGTAGCTGCAAGCCAATAGGCAGAAAAAGTAAGAATAATGCAGCCTTGGGCTGAGGGTACCGTGTTCCCATCTCATTACCTTTCCTGTCTATATCTCTACTTCCAGCATTTTCCTTGTCTTCCCTTGAACTGCTTTCTCAACTACAGCAGCAGCATCAGGTTCAGTGTAGGGGTCCAGTGTGTTACTGCAAACACTGAACAGCATGTAGGAGGATGAAAACACGAGTGGTACGAAGCCAGGCCAGAATTTTAAGATTGTTAATTAGGGCTTTGGAATAGACAGTCTGGGTCAACCCAATCTAGGCACCTATTCTGACAGATGTGGGTTTGTCCCACACTGACACTAAACAAAGAATTCAAAAGCTCAAAAATGAAGTTTTGACCACGAGGTAAATATTCGGAGTTATTAGGTTTGGATGGAAATTATTGCAGGTCCAGATAATTCATTCCCTTTCTATGTCCACAAGTGCTTGAATGGAGGATAATGAATTAAAATAGTTAGAAATTAGGCCCTGTGCTTCCCACCAGGCTGGAAACCTCAACTAAGGCAAAGTGGAGGGTCTGGTGCAGCTGCAGGGGGCTGCAGATTCTTACTTTATGTTTATCTGAACACCTGAAGTGAGATAACCAGCGATGTGAGGTTGCTTCTAAAGACAAATCACATTTTACCAGTTCAAACAACAAAAAAGAAGTGTTACAGTCCCTTTTCCTCTGCTCCCACTGAGTCTGTATGACGGAATTCAGTGCAATGTTTATGGTGGAACCGTCGGCAGAGCCATCCTAACACCAACATGCCATGGAGTAGTGCAGCATAGCTGTGAATGTTATCATAGGTTACCACAGGTTACCCTTCAGAGTGCCCCGTGCCCAGAGTGCACTCGGATGTAACCAGTCGCTCACACACCTCTGTGGATGCCCACATGACTAGAGGGGGGACATGGCCATGCTTTTAGGCATTCCAGCATTCTCATGCCCACACAAATGTGCCCATCCCTCTACCACTGCCCGATGGTTTTACCCTTGCCTACCTTCTGGCCACCTACAGTCACTACTGGTGATCTCCAGCAGTGAATGTCTCATGCTGTCAGATGCAACTGATCCGTCCTTATTAGCTTAAAATTGTAAGAAACAGAAGGTTTATTTTTCAGAATTTTTGCTCCTGAACTGTGATTTTCAATGTACACGAATGTAAACAAATACTGAAATCTACTTGGTTTCCTTTTCGGCGTGTTTGGGACTGCCTACAACTCAGTAGTAATTGTTTCTGAAGCAAAGTGTGGACTAAAATGTAGCCGGGCAATAGAAACACCATTCCTTGCTTCAGGCTGAAAGGTCTTTTGAGCGCAGGCTATTCCCATGGGAAGCCCACCTCTTGCGTGAGCAACGCGCGTCTCCGCGTTTGTTACTGTTATTTCGGCTTTTAATCAATCACACGAAGCCACTTCGAAGCCCAGGAGCCGCAGGCGAGCACGCGCGGCCTCACACAGCTCAGCACAATCGTCCCGGAAAGAAGAAAGCCGGCCGAAAACCCAAAACTTTGTCTCTGAGCGCAGGGCACTACGGCCCGCCATGGCGGCCGCCGNAGGCAGTAATTAAAGTCGCCGCTGCCGCGCGCGGTCCCACCCTCCCCACCGGCCGGCTCCTGTGGCACAACGGGAGGGGACAGCAGAGCCGGGCTCCCGCCGAGTCGCGCCGCCGCCACTTCGCACTCGCTCCCTCGCTCGCCGTGGCAGCACCGACGGCGGCTGCTCCCCCCTTCCCGCCTAGCCCCGTGCGCCATGGCCCCCGCAGCCCCCTGCCTCGTCCTCGGCCTCCTGGTGAGTGAGTGAGGGAGGGAGGGAGGGAGCGGGATCAGTGGGATCACTGGGATGAGTGGGTGGGCGCCGGGGGAGCGCAGCGGAGCGCGCCGGCCGCTNGCCCGCGCGGAACCTGCGCCCCGCGGAGCGCGGCCCGCAGGGAAGGAAGGCCAGCGTAGGGAGGAGGGAGGGGAGGCGAAGGTGCCGCGCCCGGGAGCGGCACGCCGGGACGGGGCAGAGCTGNCTTCCCGCCTAGCCCCGTGCGCCATGGCCCCCGCAGCCCCCTGCCTCGTCCTCGGCCTCCTGGTGAGTGAGTGAGGGAGGGAGGGAGGGAGCGGGATCAGTGGGATCACTGGGATGAGTGGGTGGGCGCCGGGGGAGCGCAGCGGAGCGCGCCGGCCGCTCACGCACCTGGCCGCGCCTTTCCTCCGCGCTGCTCCTGCTGCACCGCGGGCGCGCAGCGCACAGGAGACGCATCCGAGCGGGTGATCTCTCGCTGCCTCTCCGCTCCAAGTCGGGTGTCTCCTCGGCGGGGCCCTTGCGAAGGGCGCGGAGCAGCGCGGAGGCTGCGCGGCCGCGGAGCGCACGTCGGGGGGCTTCGGCGCGGACAGGAATCCCGCGGGATGCGCAGCTCGCCTTTGGACAGGTGGTCGGGTGGCTTTTGGAGCCTGCCGTGAGGTTACGCGACGGGCGCACGCTCGGGTCGCTGATGCTGTTGCTGGTTATTCATGGGAAAAAAAACCCCAACAAAACCGCAGTTACTTTTATTTAAATCTCCCCCTCTGCCTCTCCCCACCTGGTTCTCCCTTTTCCGTGGAGAGGATTGTGCCGCAGTGTGGAGCGTGTTGAGCTCCTCTGAAAGAGTTAGTTGTGCATGAAACACTTTTCAGCGATTTCCTTTACCTTTAGTTTATTGTATTTGTTCATAATTAGCAGCTCCAGAAAGGCCTTTGGCCGGGAGAGCAAGGGAGTTCTCTCTCAAATTATTATTTTTTTAAATTTATAGTGGATGAGTGAAAGTGATTTGTCTTTTGTTTCCTAGCCCCTTTCCTCCCTATTAACTTTGCATTCACAAAAAGAGGGCAGATGGTCGTTTGAGCCTGTGAAAGAAAAATACTTGGTAGTGTTGAAGCACTGAATTTATTATTTTAATATTAATTCTATATGCACATTTTAATGACAATGTTGCTATTTTAGACACTGTGTGCCTACCTTTGCAAGGATATTAAAGTAAAACCCAAAGAAATGCAAGCAACTTTACTCATACATCTAATAAAAAAAGAACAAACAGGAAAAAAATTCTTCTGTCAAGTAGAAAACCCCAAACACTCAAAGGAAAAAAAAAATCCTAAGGAGTCCTCTGTGTAAAGTGAAAGGACATCACAAATTATTTTTACCTGATGTTTCCTTATGTCTTGATGTCCATGAATAACTACCACTTATTTTTGTTTAACTTCTCAATAGTTCTTTGTGCTGACATCAGACTGGGCTTGGCATTGCTGTTTAAAAATTAGGTGTCATTGATTCTTAAAATATTTCAGAACAGTGTAAAAAGATGTGATTTCAATAAGTTAAAAATGAGTGCGATGTCTTTCAGGAGAGAGTGTTTTATTAAGTGTCTGTTAATAAGGAAAGCCTACTGATACATAAGCAGGAATGCTTAAATTATTTGTATATATGCAGTTTTTATATCTGTGTGTATATATAAGGAGCTATATGAAGAGCTTATATGGTGCAGACACAGCATTTTTTTCTAAAGGGTCCTAATGTCTTTCAGAGTTTAAAGTATTTTTATTTAAATATTTTCTTAATAAGCATCACAAGTAATTTTCAGGATTTCCATTAGCTATTTACTTCTTTATACCTTTAATCCTAAAGGTATGTGCAAAATAAAAATGCTTTTCCTTTTTCTCTAGACTTTCATCCTGAAAGAGTAAATGCACATAAAAGGGTAGATAGATTTATTTACATTTTTTTATGTCTGTTTAATTGTCTGTGTGAGTTTTGGATTACAATTTTAAACATAGAGATAGAAACTAGGCAAAACACACACATATAATCTGAGATCAGGATTCACTTGCTCTGTGCTGAGGAAAATCTTTGTACCTCTATGTGATTCTTTTTAAAATAAGGTCTGGTGATCTACTACTCATTTGAATTTTTAGGAGGACCCTATTTTGTAACTGGTTATATGGGAGTGGAGTGCTGTGATACACGACATTTTATTTATGTCATATCTAATTGCTGAAGCTACATTTAATTAGTTTGTTGAGAATGCACTTTTAAGATGCGAAGTGATATATAAGTGCAAGTGTCGTCATGTGGTTTTAATGAGGCACTTGTCCCTTTAATGTTCAGCATCACAACAATTCTACCAAACTGAGTGTTGATGGGTTAAACCTTAATACTTAAGAGGCTTTGGATCTAAGTTGGCCAGGAATGCTGTTGGAGGGAGCGCACAGTGAAGCTGTATTTTCTATTTTCTAGTGAAGTAATAGTATAGGCAAAATCTTCTAGTCAAAGGGAACTCTTGCTGTTAATGTCAGTCGTGCAGTGATTTTAGAAAAAAATGAAACACGAGCCATGGACAAATCCAGGAGCAGTAGTCAGATCTTGTTTCCAGTTTGAAACTTTGTATGCTGTGCTGCACAGGACCTGAAATTTTAGGGAGGAGTGCTTTCTGTGCTGTTTCACTTGCTTGTCGTAACAAACAAACCAACCAAAGTCAGCATCAGTGTCTAGTTCAAAATACCATGTAATTATGTGGGTTTTTTTCTTGATTTCTTCATTTGTTTTCTAGGTGCTGAGTTTGTGCTGTGAAGCTTGCAAGAAAGTAATTTTTCATGTTCCTTCTGAACTAGAGGCTGACACGTTAGTTGGCAGAGGTGAGAGAAACTATGAAATTCCCAGCTTAACAACACAGCATTGCACCTTTGCTGGAGATGCTGTAAACAGTGGAGGAGACTTTATTTTTAATGGAATGAATGGATGACTGGAGAGCCAGCTAAACAGCTGGATCAGCTTTTTATGAAGGATACGCCCTGTGTTTGTTACGGATTTGAACACCAGCTCCATGCATCCATTTGACTTTTACATAAACAGCTGTTGTCAGGTTACAGGATTTAATTTAAAACTAAAATGGCAGAATTTAATGTTTTCAAAATTTGGAGTCTAAGGCTTACTATTTAAATAAATGCTTGATATTCCAAACTGCACCTATAACCCACGGTCATATGAAGAAGAGAATAAGTCATTTGGACAAAGGAAATGATAAAAAAAGAAGACAAAACCTGCTTAACCAGGCACCAGGAGGCTGCTGCTCTGTGAAACACGGATATGACTGCTCAGCATTGCTGGAGCATTCAGGGCACGTGAGGGGATGTGTTGCAGAGGTGTCCTGCATGCACATTCTGTTGGGAGAGTGCTCCTGTGTGACTGGACGGTCTGCCTCAGTTTAGGGCAGCTTACAGGTGACTGAGAGGAATAGAGGAGACCAGAAAACATCCCACTCCTATATTTTTTCAGACCAGTCTTTCAAAGGCAGCTTTGAAAGGTGTGGCATAGGTGTGGAAAGCTGTGACTTATTCTCTCACAGAAGGATTCTGTGCTGCCTGAGCCTGAATTTGAGGATTCAGAAGTGCCCTTTGTGAGTCCTATGACAACAGAGAAGTATGCTCCAAGTCTGCAGTCCTAATCCCTATTTTTATAGAAGGAACAAATAAAGTGAATTGGTAGTTCATCACAATTGCTCAGAAAATCTTGCTTTATAGTGAAAATTCCTTGATCTTACTTTAAAATTTTAAAATGAAGAAGGCTGCTACAGCTGTGTGAGTTTTCATAGACTTCAACATTTCTCTATGTAAATAAACTTAATTTATATAAAAATAAAGCTTCATGTTATTGCAGTGCTTTGAAAGAAATTGCATAATGCAAAACAATTTTTTTTCCCCCGAAACTTTTAACAAAACCATTATAGCTCAAATGACATTACTTAAGAATTTATGGATAAATATTTTGCATTGATACAAAGACCGTACCTTGACAGTGAAATTAGTCAGGATTTTCCTGCTTATCATAAGGGTTCTTTATATCATATCAGAGTTTCTAAAGAAAAAAAAAAAAACAAAACAACAACGAAACTATGGCTAACGGACCATAGGGTTGGCTCATGTAACCATCAGAAACAATATCTCCAGTCTGGTATTTTTGGAAATGCAGTGCTCTAACAGGCAGCAATATGAGGCACATTTAAGTGAGGCAGTGATATTCTTTTCAATACTCCATTTGCACTGTATAGGTGAAAAAGAATAGAAGTCACTGCTGCAGTACCATAGAAAGTCTAGGAAATCTCTATTTGTGCATTTAAAGGAGAGACTTTATGGGAAGAAGAAATCACGTTGCATTTAAAATTATGCTTCCCATCTATTTTTGCAGTTTTGAGAACAAAATGAAATATAGTTTACTGAAAATGTTATCTAGATATACAGGATGAAATTCTGAATTTTCGTGAATTTTGCAACCAGCTTTCATACAGCAGTGGCCCACCCACTATGATTCCATTGAAAGAGTATTGAAAAGTTTTGCATTTGAGACCATGACACACCTCTTCTACTCTGCAATGGTCATTTGTTTGGAGTTCAATCTCTGACTTTCATCCTTTTCAGGGTGCCAGATCATTCTTTCTTAGGGCTGTGGTCATATGTGGATTTTGCTTTTTCTCCAGCTGTGCTAAACTAATTGCTGGTGAACCAAGTTTATTGAAGTGCAAAAAATCTGTTTTAACCACGAGTGATAGCAAATACGATCAAAAGTACCTGGGAAGTATGCTGAAATTACCTGTATTGGATTCTATCACATACATATTAAAAAATTGTTAATTGTTTGTTCTAGAGTTAGTCTTTATCTCTCCCATCTGTCTGCCTCATAATTTAAAGGCCTTTGTCCTCCCAAGAGTATTAAATCACATAGTACCAGTCAGTGCTTTCCTCCTGAGGGCAAAACTTCCAAGATGTAACATCTCCATTGGGCATTTGCATTAGTTAATGGTCTTCACCAATATTGTAGGGCACGGAGCACGAGACAAATGTAATAGCTACTGGTCCAATAATGGGCATGTCTGTAATGTTTTTTGCATTTAAATGTACATAATTTCATCTCTGATGCTTCAATAATTTTACCAGTGTAATAGTATTTTGTGGAGCGATACCCATGAAGCACCCATATCATTTAGGAAACACTAATGAACACAAGAGTGGAAATTAATGAAAACTTCATCAAATCTGAGTGCATAAGTGGGTTTTAAAATTGGTACTTGTGATGCTTAAATACTGAATGACAAGCTTTTGAAGACTCTTATCTGTCAGTAAATACAATTTTTAATTGGAGCTTGGTTTTTTTTTTGTTTTATGAGGGATATTGTTTTTTGCTGTTTGA
Organism: Tichodroma muraria; assembly: GCA_013390105.1. NCBI lineage: Eukaryota > Metazoa > Chordata > Aves > Passeriformes > Sittidae > Tichodroma > Tichodroma muraria. Next base: position 10,075 of record WAAG01072041.1, read on the forward strand.
GTTATTGTCTGAATATTTTTTTTTACAGTTGATTTGAAAGGATGCCTTCAGTCTGCAGAGCTTATCAGTTCCAGTGATGGGAACTTCAAGGTTCTAGAGGATGGTTCTGTGTATACAACAGCTGCTCTTTCTTTGTCTGCTGAGGAAAAGACTTTTACTATATTACTTAAGGACATTCAAGAGCAAGTTCAAAAGAAAATACATGTTGGCTTGGTGGAAGAAGAAAAAAAGGTTAGGTTATAATTTCAAGATATCTTAATTATTTGAAATACTTTTTCACAGAATGCAGCTTCATACTAAGTATGTAATTGAATTTTGGAATTCAAATAATCAGGCAAAATACTGATGTAGAGTGTATTTTTACTTAGCAATTGTTGATTACTGTGTTGCTTTAGTCAGCAGATTTTCCTTTCTCAAATGGGAAATGCTAGCAAGTAGTATAATCAGGAATGTCAAGAATCTTGAAAGCCATGTTTGAGGAATTAAAGCAGATCTTATTCATGCAAAGTATTACATGAAAAGAAATAATAAAAAAAAAGAAATGAAAAAGCTTGGAATATTATCACAGATATAATCAGAAATGAAGACCTTAGAAAAACAAATTGTTAGTAGGAAGACTGGAATGGGGGGAAAAAGATGGAAATGCAGGATGACAGTTAAGCAAA
>WAAG01072044.1:17764-37823 GCA_013390105.1 Tichodroma muraria
TGTGTCGTGGGGGGGGAGGTGGAAAGAGAGAACCTGCTGTTAAATGATCCTCTGAGCACCGTTCTGAACAACTTGACAAGATTAATAAGCTTTTCTCATAATAATCCCTTATAAAATGGGATGCGTAGGAACTGGGAACATCAGTTTGTCCTGTCTTAAGCAAAGGATAGAGGCAGGTGATTAGGAGGAACTGATTTTGGATTCACTGACTTAGAAATACGTGGGCATATACTCAAGCAGCCTTGAAGAAAGAATTAATTTCCTACCTTGGAAATGTAGGCTCTGTCACCAAAAAAAACCCTTGGGGACAAACACTTAGATACACAGATTCCCATGGACCCTGTCTTTGTAGTTCTTTCTGCCACTGTTTTGTGTGTTTCTAAGAGGACACAGGACCAGGACTTGAAAATACTCAAAGTTTTATATGAAGCTTCATTCTCAATCTCTCTCTCTTTTTTTTTTCTTTGAAGAGATACATTTGAAGGCACAGATGCATTTCTAGGATATAAACTCAGTCTACGTTTCACATCTAAATTACGTTTTCCAAGATGCCAGGTGAAAACACTTGTGCTTGCAGCTACCTACTGACCAGCAGGAGCATCCCTAAAGTGGAATATGGCACCCTGCAAGAATGCAGGGCACAGGCACTCAGATCTTACTGGAAGCATGGAGGAGCCATTTCCTCACTGAATTGTAGGGCAATTGCCATTTCTCTCATGGACAAAGTTTTCTGCCAGGAAATTGAAACTGTTGTAGTCGCTCAAGGACAAACAGCTTATGCTGACTTTATTTTTACCCCCCACTCCCCCTTGAAAGCAGGGGTCCCTCTGAGCCCTCACATCGAGAATTAAGCCCTGGAAAGATCTCAGCTTACAGAGGCTCCTGTGATCGACAGTAACAGAAAACCTGCTTTAAAACACCAGCACAGGAAGCTACTGTGCTGTTCTCCGAGTCACCCACAGAGCTGCAAAGCAAGCCATAAATCTGCTAACGGGTCCATATTTCTTAGCAAGAGTGTGCACAGACATATAACATGGGGGGCAAGCACACACATCTCTCCTTTCACCACCTGAAACCCTGATAGCTGTTCCGCTTATAAAGCCCCTGCTGCTGTGGTGGATTTGAAGCTGCAACAAGTGCTGAGGACTCACTGTGGAAATACTTGTCTGCTCATGACCTTACAGCTTCCAACATTACAGCAAGTAGGAATGACAGAATGTAGTAGTTTGGCCGTGATTGGCCAATGTGTATTACTGACATTTGATAAAACCAATGAAAGCGTGGGTACGCCTTTTACGATACACCTTTTTTAAATGCAAACCCGGGAATCAGCTCTCTCTTGGTTTCCGGCAAAGGCTCAGGTAACAGCTCCTGCCGATCGTCCTCTGCTCCCCCTCCCTCCACGTGGCTGTCGGGCCTGGGGGGGGAGGGGGAAGCAAGTCAGGCTGACCGGGAAAAAGGAAAAAAAAACCGCAGAGCCAAACTGTGAGCTTCGTTGCTGATATCTGGCTGATGGAATTCGAATTTTCTTCTCCTGCAAGCATGGTCGGTGAGAGAGTTTTCTCGGGGCTGTCTTGGAGCCGGGAAGGATCGCGCAGATCGGGCGGGGATGGCTTTTTTTGAGTGGAGTTCGCTCTGGACTAATTTAACCCTAATGAGACCGAGGGGTGGAAAGAAGAATCCACTAACTTTCTTTCTCTCTAACCATAAGAATCCAGCCAGAACTATAGCCAAGAGTAACTCTGCAGCCCCAGCACGGCCTGTTTTAGTAAATCTGACTGCTTTGGCATGGCTGCTGCCTTTTGTGAACTCCTTAAGTATTCAGATGAAACCCGAAAGCTTCTATCTTCTCCGGAGTGAAAGAAAGGACAGAATGAAGACACATAGAGAAATTACGTAAGGATATTTTGCAGTCAGAAATTGAAGGTGATATTTTAAGTGGAGGAGAGATAAGGAGTTGTTTTATTTTTACATTAAAATCTTTTATAAGCTATGGTGATGGACTGTAATATAATGAGACAATTTTCCTTTAAACCATAAAAGAATATGGGGAGATGAACGGTTCAAATTGTAAATCTGAGCAAAAGAACACTATATTGACGGGGCCAGTATTGAGATGATTGTGACTGTTGGGAAATTTAGACAGAGCAATGAAATTTTGTCCTAGAGAAGAAGATGAAGAAGAGAACTTTTGCTGTTGAACAGTTTTGTCTTTAAAAAAAAAAACCCCATGGATCGATTATGGCCCAGAAGTACAGCTATTAAAGAGCTGTAAATATGGGAGGAATTTTCATGATATAAATGTTTTCCGGGCGGCTGTTATCATGAAAAGTTTGTTTTGTCTTGTTTTGTTTCAGTTTTTAGTTCCATAGCGAGTAAAAGATGCTCCAATCTCTAGAAGAATTGAAGAAAGACTATTCTAGAATTGAAAAAACTGACTGAAAGTTTCTAAATGTAATTTCTGTATGTTGTTAATGAGAGTGAGAGAAATTTTGGTAATAGAAGAATGTTTGAAAGGTTTCATTCTAATTCTAAGAGTTTGTTGGTTGTTTTTTTTCTTCTCCTTCTTTCCTTTTTATATTAGTTAATAAAAGTCTGTCCTTTTCAAGTTTAAACCTGCTTTGCTCTTGATTACAAAATTCCTTTTCCTTTTGGCAACCCAAATTGATAGTTTTTTTTCTGTCTGGTTCACAATGAAACCACGACACAGCATTTGAAACATTTCAAACCTGCTATTTGATAGCTGAAGAATGTGTCCTGTAATTGCCCGAGGATTTGGCGGAGACTTGACAATGGTTGTACCCATTACCAGAGTCGGAATGAGATGCACAACCTCTCTTCCTTACCTCACAAGAAAAGGACAGGTAGAGGTTGAGAAGGCTGACAAGCTGTAGGCTGGTGTCTTTTCACAGACAATGTGTCCATTTTCACAGAAAGCCAGAGCTTGTCTTGCATTGCTGCTAACAGCAGCTTTAATTGGAAATGTGTTCGGAAGGCTCCGAGTGACAGAAGCTGTTGGTGCTCAGCAGCTTCCAGGTCACAGAAACAGCTATTTTTAAGTATGTTTAGGATTGCTGTTAGGCATGTGATTATCTTCAGAAGTTTACAGATTTTCAGTTCTTGACACCTAATTCTTTGCAACTTGTCTGCTGATACTGTGTGAAATCAGCTCTTTCAGTGCGTGTGCTCTGCCAGGCACCTCTGGGACACGTGCAGGGCCACCTCTGATCCTTGACGGACACTCTCCATCTTCTCTGCTGAACTAGTACAGTCTTTTGTTCAGATAAGTGCTGAACCCTGAAACAAGAATCCAGACCCTTATTCTGAGTTCTTAGAAAAACTCAAGTCTGATAAATATGAATAATTAATGCTGTAGAGAATCACAGAATGGTTTGGGTTGGAAGAAACCTTAAAACCATTTCGTTTCCTGTGGAAGGAACACCTTCCACAGGAGCAGATTGCTCAAAGCCCCATCCAGCCTGGCCTTGAACAGTTCCAAAGGCAGCTTGATTCATGTAATGCAGCAAACTAGGTCTGCATCTTATTTATTTCTCTTTATTTTCCAAGTACTCCTATTATTATTTTTGGTTGCCCTGTAATTGTAGCTTCTTTCTCTACTTGTATTTTGATACAAACAGCATGAGTGCTGCCCCTATAAAATATTTTATTTTGCATTAAATCAAACTCAGGGAGGAAAAAGAAATCAATTTTATCTTCACCTGGGCACAGAGATATCAAAACCATTACAGTGAGAGCACAAGGTAATTTTCATTGGGGCAGTGAATAACTTCACTTCCCGCTGAGCAGCAGAATGATACTATTTCTGAAACTCTCACACTCTAGTCCTTGTTTCGATTTTCTTTGGAAGAAACCTGCAGCAGTCAGTTCCCACTCAGGCCTTGCTTCTTCCAGAAGATGGACACCTTCTGTTCCTGCACATTGCCATCGTCTGTGTTGCACATGTTTGCTGGAGATGAACAGGAGTACGTGTGAGGGGAAGCCTTACTCCACCAGACTGCTCTTCCTGGAGCAGATCCATTTCACGTGGACACACGATGGTGAGATGTCACAGTTTATTGAGCTGGGGATTGATTCAAATGCACTTCCAGACACCGACATGCCCTGAGGTGTGAGCTATCCTGACAGGAGCCAAGGTCAAGCACAGGCTGCCACGTGCCAGCAAAACAGATGTTTAATCAAAGCCATATAAAATATTTACAGGGAAGCTGCAGCTGCTGGTGAAGTGCAGCACATGACACATCATCTGATATGAAAGGTTTAAGAAAAATCCTGAGATGTGGCCTGGCAATGGTTTAAAATAAATAATCTGTCATGAATCTAGTTTTTCGCCTTCTTAAAGCCAGGCTGGATCCAATCTGTCTGAATTAAGGTTCACTTTGCAGGCTGCTCAATGCTTCTGCCACAAACAGGAATGAGGATAGTTCCCATAAAGCCTCTTTAGGTCCACATTTCACAGCTCATCTGAAGCTGAAGGCATTACATTTCTGGCAGTTTCCAGCAAAGCACAACAGGATGGCACTGGTTTCCAGTTCTAGCTTTTAATGTTGCACGTGCTTAAGCCAATAACCACTCTTATTTTCTGACGTGGTGTGTAATGATGAAGATGTGGGCGGAAATGTAACTTGGACTTCACGCCAAGAAAGCAGACAGCTTGTGATCTCCCCTCTTGACTCTGAAAACTATTTATTACCTGCTTATTAAAAATTCCTCTTCCTGTGTAAACTGGAAAAACCTTCACGGTGTCCTCTTCCTTTTTCTCTGAACATCTCAAGCCTGAAGCTTGCTCAGAATTTCACACCAGCAGATTGCTCTTTCGGATCTGTGCTGGCAACAGCTGGGGATCCACAGCCATGCAGAGCCTGCTCTGCTCCTTCCAAATAACAGAATATCTGCAAAGGATGCTCAGCATTTTGCTGGGCTGAACCCCTTTCTCAAGACAAGTGGTGCTCACATTATTGCCTGCCCAGCTGGCACAGTGATTCATGCACGGACAAATTACCAAGATAATAAAATTGACACTCGGAAATAATTACTCTTTAATTTAGGAGGGAATTAAAAACACAGGCACAATCCTTTGCAAGTAGTTTTACTTGCAGAGTAGCTGATTAAGCACAGTTCTTCTCATTTAATCTGACTGCTCACAGGGAGAAACAGTGACCTTGTTGGAGCTGAGGGCAGAAATCCCACTGATTTTTGTTGAGCTGGGATCTCACTTTCCACATATAAGTGCAGGTGCAGGTATTTGCAGACTTAGACTCTTGAGTTAGGTTTTTGATGCATTTATATTGGATTTTTTCCCCCAGGAGCCTTATAAGCAGGGTAAAACCCACTTTCACAGCCAAGACTTTATTGTTTGTGTAGGATTAACTTCTAGTTAACAGGAATACATTTAAAGTTACTTTCTTTTGAAAACTGGCGAATAAGGCACCTTTTTTCTTGAAAAGCCAAACAAATTTTTTGATATTTTTTTTTTTTTTTTAATCAATACCAGGGCTTTTGAGAAACCCTGAATGGTCTTGGATTCCCAGATTTGTCTAACTATTTTACTTCTAATTCCTTGCCCATGGCAGGGAGGGTGAAACTAGATGATCTTTAAGGGCCCTTACAACACAAACCTATGACTCTTCTACAGTTCATTTCAAAGACTATTTGCATGAGAGAACTTGCATCTTTTCAATGCAGAGTGACACAATCATCATATATGAGCAGATACGTACTGTTCTCTGTTCTGCTATCTACTCTTACCACAGATTACAAAAAAACAGAAAGTTTGCCATTGTGTAACATCATAAAACATCTTCCTGACCCTGGGCACCCTTTAAAACTGTAAGAGCTGGAAGGCATAAGAACAGAAAAAAGATTCTTTAATTAAGGAGGTGAAGAAATTTAATTTCTGTTGAAATATCTATTCCTCTTGAGGGTCTGGCACCGAGTTTGACCTGGTGGCAGCAGAGATCTGCAGGTTAGTTTTACTGAGGTATAAAACCTGAGTAAAACTAACCTGGGTTAGTACCTGGCTAAGGTTGGGTACGTGTCAAGGTGTCTGTCTATTTGCCTCAGATTGAGACAAAAAGCCACGTATCAACAATGTGGATCTTACCAGGATGTACTGTGCTAGCCCAGGTACCCTCCACGGAAGCATCTTTATTTTCTTCAGGGAAATGAATGCGAAATCTCAGTCTGATAAGCCGTGCCATGATTAAATCTGATCATTCTTGGCTTCAGATGCCTATCGACACACATTGGTCCAGAGGATTCCCCAGAGATATTTTTGCATCAGGGTTGCCAGGCATTGGGATGGACAGCCCAGGGATGTGGTGGACTCACCATCCCGGAAGTTTTCAAGAAATGACTGGACGTGGCATTTAATGCTCTGGTTTAGTTGACAAGGGTTGGACTTGACAGTTTGGAGGCCTTTTCCAGACATAGCGATTCCATGATTCTGTTTATGGACAGTAATCTGTGCTTTTATTAAGATTTCATGACCATACAGCCTTACAGCAGTATGATATTTAGCAAACATGAATTTCACTAAATCAGTCTATCTATCAAGTCTGCCAACCTTCCCAGAGCAAATGGTTTCCTCTTTAGTCTTGAAGAAACATATATGGGTAGCAGAAAGAGAGTGAGCGAGACGAGGGGTACAGGAAGGAGAGCACAAACAACACCTGGTGTCATCTTGAACTTTCCTGGGCGAAAGGAAATATTTGCACTGTGTAGCCCACACCTATTTAATTAAAGTTCAAAGCTTGAAAACTATGCCTTGCTTTTACATACCTCCGTAGGGAGAGCCGAAAGAGCAGCAAGGGCTCGGGAGAGCGCGGGAATGGGATGTGGGAGACAGGCAAAACCTGCAAAGTTACCACTTACAAAGCCAAACTCAACCAAAGCAACACAAAATGGTGCCTAATTTTCCAGGAAATAGGGCTCACCCACAGTAACTTATCTCTTAGCTGAGGATAAGCTCTTGAGCACTTTAGAATTTAAGAGGAAGGATGTTGGATGAATCCTCACTTTCTCTTCAATTGAGTAAAACATTTTTTCAGGAAAAGCAAAATGAAACCAAACCTAGGCTGCACTTCACAGTCAAAAAAACATCAACTTGTTCACTAATGAAGAGCCTAGATCCTCTTCCAGGAAAAGAAGATTGGAAAAGAGGAAAAAACTCAGCAGATGACAAAAGGGAAGAAAATGGTGGTGTCCATTTCAGATATGGATCCAAAAAATTATCAACGCAGTTTTGAACAAGTTTTAGCTTGCAAGAGTAGATTGCACGGATTTCTAAGATTTGCGATTTAATTAGGTTTCTCATATGTCCTGTTTCTGCTTTTCCTCAGCGGTAATGGAGCATGCTGAACACCAGGGACCAGAAGAATAGAAGGGTGTAAAAGCAAAAAGTCATTGCATTAAGATAACATAATCATACATTTTAAAAGATTACATGAATTCAAGTCCTGGGCAAAAATCCACAGTATCTTGAAGCTCTCACCATTTCTAGGAGAAACGAAATAAAAATTGCATTAAACCTTGAACTGCTATGCTTTCTGTTTCTTTTGTACTCTCTTCTTTTCATGCTCTTCTGACCTTTTTACTGTTAGTCTCCTCTCAAAAAACAATAGTGCTATCCAGACTATTAGCAGTCTTCACAGAACACATGTAGTGCTTCCATTTTTTTACTTTTTTTTGGCAAGTTGTCGACTACAAGCAAGAGAATAATTTTTATCCATGTTTGAATTAATGTATTTTCAAGGTGATATAAATATGCCTTTTCAGATCCCCCAGAAATAAGAAAATGTCTTAGGTGGTCTGGGACATATTATAGTATTTTTCTTTCCAAGTAAATATAATCATTTTCTTTGTCAGTGCACAGAGGTGCATAATAAAGCTTTATTAGCTCAAAGATACAGCTGAAGGAATAATAAATAAAATAAACACATCAATATAGCAATCTACAGCTCATTTGGCTGCTTTGCATGTATTTTAATGCATTCTAGTCTGAGCTGTGATGTGAATGATGCCTTGTTTGCATGACTTGTTATAGAAAATTTATATTCTTCTACATGCTATTGTTTGCACCTGAATGTGGCATTTGCAAGCAAATGTGCACCTGTTAGCAAAAAATAACAAAACCCTATGTCCTAGAGGATGAGAAACTGTGGTTAGTTAAACCTGGGCATCATGACCTCAGCTCTCACAGTCGGGAAGACAAGGTGATGAAGCCAGAGGCTTCCTGAGCGTGGAAGCATGTAAATGCAAATTCCTTTGTGTGAATGTGAAAAGGGACTTTTAATAGAAAATCTTCCACATGCACTTATTGAAGGACTAGAAAATTTATTTTAACTCTCCTCCCCACCTTCACACTACGAGAAGCGCAGTCCCTGTGAAAAGAAGAAATGCAGAATGCACTTTTCTCCCATTAAGTACAGAAGGGAGAACAGAAATCCATTCAGCACCTACTTCTCTGCCTAGAAAAACCCCACCTAAAAGCTTTAAAAGTATCGACTTTGGACCAATTTTCAGCTGGTCTTTACAGAAGCCTTAAAGTGAATTTTTCTTTTACATGGATATAAATGCCTGCAGAGGGTTCAGTGACAAAAGAACTGTGGGGTAGGGGGATCCCTCCACGAGCCAGTGGGCCACAGCTCTAGTGGTTATGAGTAAGATTTAGAAAAAAAAAAATATTGGGTATTGGCCAAAGTTGTGGGCTTGATTCAGGAGCTGGATGGTGAAATTCCCAGGTGTATTTCTGCAGCACATCTGTTCTGGCCTGAAGCACCTGTTGGGCCCAAAACAGGTAGCACATTCTGAGTTCCTGTCAAGGTAATTTAGCTTTTGCTGACCTCATACTCTCCATTCTTCCCCACCTGCACTCTCTCACCTCCAGCTGCACCTCCACACTGGATATTCTGTGTTCCAGCAGGTGGCTGTGCACTGAGCACTGCCAGTGTGTTGATCCTGCTAAAATCCACTCTTCCCCTACAGGCCTGGCTTTTGGCTGGGTTTGTGAGCTGATCCCGTGTGCCACATCATCATGCACTGAGACAAGGCTGGTGATGGACAGGTATACAGCCAGGGCTAGAAAGGAGAGTGGGAGGGCCTCTTCCAGCAGCAGCAACCTCTGATTGAAGCTGCTGCCTTTAGAACTCCCTCATCTGCAGTCTGGGTCACTTTTCGTGAGGGCTTGGACCTAGGTGAGATGTTTAAAAAATTACGGAACCATTTTGGTTGGAAAAGACCTCCAAGGTCACCAAGTCCAGCACTACCACTAAACCAAATCCCCAAGCGTCTTCTAAATCCCTCCAGGGACAGTGACTCCATGGCTTCTCTGGGAAGCCTGTTCCAATGCCTGACAACTGTCTCAGAGAAGAAATTTTTCCTAATACCCAATCTACATCTAATCCATGTGTCAATGCATCCACCTCTGGGTGACTCCTGGTGGATGCCGGCTGTGGTGTGCTCATGGTAAGCACCATTGCCAGTCATTATTTCCTTTCTGTGTTTAAGTGGCTTGACAAACTGTAAAAATAATTACTGTATTGGTTACTGTATTATTATTGATTACTGCAGGATAAAATTGATTACTGTAAAAATAATGCAGATTGCACAGACACTTTTTGCATGTGCATTAGATTTCTTGACCTGCCTTAAAATGTTTCAGGCCTAGGGTATTTTAAAGGGAAGTTGTGGGAGCCCAGGGAGCCTGGCCTGAGCTGGAGGGGTTGATAAAGAAACAAAGGCAGGCCCGAGTGGGTACATCATTACCAAATAGCCCAGCTACACGGTTCCTGCTTCCCTAATGAGCCTGACAGCATGCAGTGCCACCTCTCTCTTCTTATGTAAAGCTAATCCCTTGCCCTCTCTGAAAGCCAGTATTTACATTTGCAAATGAATCCATCTTCCCACACCCCCCTCCCCTTCCCCTTCGCAGGGAGCAGAGGGAGACAGGAGAGAGACAGCACAGTGCTCCCAGGACAGCACCGGCCCCTTGAGAGGCGTCCCTCACCCAGAGAGCTGGCGGAATAAAACGACTGGGGTGACACCTATGCGGGATGCCTGAGCTGATCCCAAATGAAAAGTTAGGCTAGCGCCCTCTCTAACTAACCCTGGGGACAGTGCTGGCAGACACTGGCTTTCGTCCAGCATCTCCCACTTCCACACTGCCCCCACGCTGAGGCCACGCTGCAGCGGCTGCAAGGCAGGGACACCGCTGCGCTCCTCTGCCCCTTGGCCCCTGCACCCTTACAGCTCCCACGGCTGTTGGAAATCAGGAGGCTGGACTCCCTCTGGGTCTCTCAGAGGGAGAAGGGAATGCAGAGTTTGAGTTAAAGACTTTAGAGAGATTGAAATATATTAAACCATATAAACAAGTGTAAGTTTTAGTGGTAAGTAAGATCATATTTCATGCTTTTCTAGTGCCTTAGTAGAAAACACAGTACCTTAAGTCCTAGTTAAAAGTTCAGTACTTTCCCTAGTCATAACTAAAACACAGTAGAATATCGTTTTGCACTTTTAGATAAATCCATGAACATAAACAGATAGAACATGTACGCAGATAGATAAACTGCACAAATATACACAAAGATGTGCAAGAACTGACACTGCCTTTCGCATTTTAAAGTATAATTTTAATAGGTGCAGAGAGATTGATTTGGAATCGCGTTTTTAGCTAATTGGATGATTTAGGGTTAAAACCCTCATCTGAGGCCTGCTGTTTGCTGCTCACTGCTCACTGCTGCTCGCTTTGCTTTACCTGCACACATNGAGAAGAAGAAGAAGAAGAAGAAGAAGAAGAAGAAGAAGAAGAAGAAGAAGAAGAAGAAGAAGGAGAAGAAGAAGGAGAACAAGAAGGAGAACAAGAAGGAGAACAAGAAGAAGGAGAACAAGAAGAAGGAGAACAAGAAGAACAAGAAGAAGGAAGAAGAAGAAGAAAGAAGAAGAAAAAAGTGTGGCAGCTGCTGCTTCTCCTGCTCGGACTCTATGAAAAGGCTGCAAGAGACACTGCTGCTGCTTGGCTCAGTACTTTATACCGGGGAAAGCTGCAGGAGCTGCTGCTCCTGTTCGAGGCAAGCCAGAAACTTTGACACGGACTCTGACATTCTGGACTCTCTCTTTCCGACGATGTATTCAGGCAATAAATAATTCTACAGCAACTAATTACAGCTCGTGTCTCGCAGAGATCCCCAATCCACGAAATAACAACGCGACACATGGCCAGGTTTGAGGTAGGTTAGTGAGCCAGACCAGCCAAAACCTGATCTCTTCCAAAGAGCCAAAACCTGATCTTTTCCAAAGAAAGAGCAGCGGGTGCCCTGCGGTGCCTGAGCTGCCTGAGCTGAGTGCCCAAGGGGCCGGGAAGGGAGGGACTGGGGCATGAAGGTCGCCCCGAAGCATCACCAGACCTCACCCCCTGTGCTGTTTCAACCCAGCGGCTCTGCTGCTTTCTGGGGGGTGAGGCAGCGTGAAAAGCATCGAGATTTTGGGTGACCTTCTCATCTAATGACAACCGCGTCACTGATTTGACTAATCGGCCGGGAATGATCCTGCAAACGCGTTTTTTACAGGAGAATGAAGGCGAGCAGCCATTCCCCGTCCCCACCCCCCTTCAGCGTGGGATCTCAAGGTAATAGCTGAATGCGCCGAGGCCGGGGAGAAAAAGGTGGGAACATCTGCGCTCCGTTCCTTCCTTTGTTCCCATGGAAGAGCAGCGATCCCCCGGGAAGGCAAGGAAGGCGAGCGGGCAGCGCCAGCCCTTCCCGCGGCCCGCAGCGGGGAGCGCCGCGCCCGCCGTCGGCTTCCCAAAGCGCGGCTCAAAATTCCGCCCAAGCGGGGGCTCAGCTTAGCCCCGGAGGCCAATACTTAAACACGAGATTACCGGCGGGCCCTGCGGCCGGGCTGGGGCTGTAGGTAGTGTTTGTTTTCCTTTCTGTCACTAGGCAGCGGGGAACCCGTCGCCTTTGTTCTGCGGGTCATACTGCTGGGGATGGCAAATATTGACATACATGGAGGTGGTTTTCATTTTCACGTGTTTCTCGTTAGCTGTCACAGCTGTGTGGTTCTCCTCTCCTCTCCTCTCCTCTCCTCTCCTCTCCNCTTTTCTTCTCTCCAGCTTTGTTGCTTCTGTTAATCTTCTGTGGTGCATTTTAGTGCGAATTATTTCTACCTATTACTGGTCATAGAAAATACTTGTTTCTGTTAGGATATTGTCATACTACTCAATGCACTGAGGTAGAGGTATCTTCAGGCAGTGACAACAAGAGTCATCCTGGTACCATGGCAACAATTTTGTAAAATTGATGTGCATTTTCCCTTAATCACTGTGGAAAACCAGGAAATTATAATTTACTACTGAAATAAATATTTGCTGTACTCTCAACATACCACATACAATGGGATCCACTTAAACAATTGACATCCTACAAAGGAAACAGTTAACTTTTTGAGTCAAAAATGCATTCACAAATAAAGGGCTGAGAGAAAAAGCACATAATCTTTGGGGTAATTGCTCAGTCTTTTGAGTAACCTGTGTGTTTGAGAGGGTCTGCTAAGTCCTGTGGCAACAAAATAGCCCCACAGTTCATACTGATGGTAATGCCAGAAGTAACTTCCAGTTCCATGTGTCTCCTGTCACCTGTTTCTGCTACATAATTTAGCTTTCCTAATGCTGTGCATGGACAAGTATCCCTTGCACCAGCACATCCTGTGCATACAATCCTCCTTTTCTCAGTGTTTCTGAAGTGTCTCAGTAACTGTGCTGCCTTTTCAGAAAAAGAAGCCATTTTGGAAATGATTGCCTTTGCAAGAGTAGCCCCAAGTCTGCTTTGAACAAAAGACAGAGCATTCTGCTGCTGTGTGGAGTGATTTAGCTGCTCAGCCTATTCCTGTATGAATATCCAATTACCCCTTTGAGCTCCTGTAGTGGCGAGGGAGGGGAAGGTGGGAGGTATTCTCATCATGTTGCAATTACGATTCTTCCACTGTCCTTTCCCCTTCTTCTGAAAATTATCCAGACTGGAAGGGAGTTGTTACCGAGCTGATCATGATAGCATGTATTCTTTAATAAACATGCTCAGAACGGCTTGGGTGAATAATGCTGGAGCGACAAAGGATTGCCTCATAGGTGGCTCTGTGATTAGCCATTGACCTCGCGTGTGGTTTCTGTCCCACCTGGGTGATTGAAGCATCTGAAGAAGGAACAGAGAGCTCTGATTATAAATTACAATTTATGATCAGAACCGTTGGGCTGATAATAACTCATCGTGCAATCCATGAAACATTCAGGTTTCACAAACCCCTCGTGATTGGAGTCCTCACAGAGAAATGGCAACATGCCTGAATCACTCAAAATTTTAATTTGTGAACGTAATCATAAATCAAGATTCTCTTCATAGGAGGGCCTTGCCCTTTTTCTGCTTGTTCAGGTGCAATTTTGTTCAGTGTGAAGTCAGGCCAAGCACTGGAGTTGGGACAGATCTAAAAGGAGGGGATGTTGCTCTTCATGGATTCAATATCAAAGCTCTTCATCAAAAGGCCAACATCCTCCATCTGCAAACAGCACCCAGGGTCAGCTCTCTGATGTCAAAACATGCCTGGTCCAATTCTGTCCATTTCAGGCAGTTCTTTGAAGGCTGGATGTTTACAGGCCTGACCAAATTCTGGCGCAGCATCACTGGCTGCCGCCACTCGAAATTTGCCGTAAGTAAATCTCTAGGACGAGAGGTAAATCTCTGTGTGCCAGGGGGAAAGCGAAGCTATTGTACCTTCTTAAAAGTCTTCTGGAGCCTGCCCTGGTTTATGTAGCCCTCCTTCTAAGCAGGACACTTCAATAAACAGCGATCTCCATCCTCAGAAAGGTGGTTTCCAGCAAACCCTCTGCTGAGGAGGATTGTAGCTCAGTTGGGCTTAAAAACCCAGACTAATATCGACACTGCCCTCGTCCTCTAATCTGATGACTTATTTCCTCAGCAGAATGAGCTCTCCCATAAAAAAAAGGATGTTTGATACAGCACAGTAAAGCTTGATGTGCATCATGATTGCTCCTGCCCCAAACCACTGGCAGAAAAATGCAATTTTGCCCTTGTCACCAGAATGGTTTGTGTTGGAAGGGGCCTTAAAATCTCATTGCAACCCCCGGCAATGGGCAGAGACACCTTCTACGAGACCAGAATCCTCAAGGCCCCATCCAACCTGACCTTGCCTTCAGTTTTCCTTATTTAAAAAAAGAAAATTAAAAAGGTGAAAAATTGAAAAGAAAGATGGTTTGGTGTGCACAGAGGGATGAAGGTGTATACAATATACAGTGCACTACCAAATCCATGCTGAGTGCCCTGGTTTTTTTCAACAGCATTTTCAACTGAATTATTTATCAAACAGATTAACAGTATGTACATGTATATTTAATGTAGAAATTATCATCCATTTACAGAAGGGTTTTAAATTAACACATGGGAGAGGCTCCTTCCTTGGGTGTTTGCCCTTCTTTATAGCAGCTGTGCTTCCCCAGCCTGTGAAACTCGTCCTGGTTTTGAAAATATTTCTCCGGGTTTCGACACTGTTGAGCAGGGTGCAATTACCAGTTAGCCAGAAGTGGCCTGATCCCATTACCTAAAAATCTTCTGGAGGGAAAATCCACTTGCTGTACAACGTGACAACTCCAGAAACCAGGCTGTTGCTTAGCCACCCTCCCAAGCAATCCAGCTCTTCCAATTTTTCCAGCACCAACATCTCCTCGGCTAAACTCAGTGCACCCCAGGGGTCTGCCACTGGCATACTCTGCAGAGTTGTTTCACCGAGGTGTATGGGTGCAGACATTTGAAAAATATTGAGCTGGTGTTCAGAGTTCTTAAAATGAGGGGGTTTTGGTGTATTTTTTTGCAGTTTGAGAAAGTTTAATTCACTTGTTTCCCAAAGCTGAAAAGTGTGTGTTTTCTCATGCCTACAACCTACATCTTGATTTTCAGAACCTGGCTTCCTCATCCACTCAGCATAAATGTTATGGTATTCCTCTTAGGTAGTGGAACAAGCATTTCTTCGCAAAGACTTGCTTTGAGTTATTCTGGGCAGCTCTCAAGAGAGGGGAAATGTAATAACAAAAGATTTAACTACAGTTTGCAGCTCTGTAGCCGGGGAAAGAATCGCAGTGTTACAACTAAATATTTATAGCAGAACACTTGCTGAAAAGCTCTGTACAGTAAATAATTACCATATTGCTTCAGTCAGGACTTCTCTGATGCAAGCCAGGCAGAGCCCGTTCCTGCCACCACTTCAGGGTGGGAAGGAGCCATCCCACACATCCCAGTTGTGTGCTCCAGAGTTACTGCAGCTCCAGCGTCCTGGAGACACCTGCCCCATCTCTGATATCACCACCAATGCCTGCATTAGAGTGAGACACTACCTCTGATGTTAATCAGGACATCCCCCTGCTTCATTTTCTGTTCTCTTGGAGGACAAATCTCTTTTAATTCTTCAGTTATCCAAAACAATCTACTTATCTCAGCCTGCAAAACTTTCATCTGAGGATCAAAAATATCCTGGTGCATTAGGAATAATGAATTTACCCTGTAGGATAATATATTTTAATCCTTTAGTGAGCCAGCTCTCCTCCCAGTTTTAAACCAGGGAGGCCTCTCAGCAATCTAAAAGACTTGAAAGACTTGATTCTCTCCTGCATTAATGCACACACATATTATCGCTAATTGTTTAGTCTCTCTTTAATATATTTAAATGCATAATACAGACTTCAAACATATTATTCTATTTCCATTTCAAATTGCATATGAGTCATTAAACAGAGAGATTTGTTCATTGCTAGTTTTTAAATGTTGATATGAGGACTAGATTCTATGCTAGTGTTAGGTGGAGATAATTACCTTTTCACCTGAGTGCTACTGGTGGGTGCCTCTCACAAGGAAAATGCTCAGGTTGGGTGTTCTGTTTTCATTTCTCCCCTTCTATTCTCCTTTACCTCATATTAGAGAGATTGACCTTGTTAAACCTGGGTATTTGTACTTGACACATGAATTTATTATTCCTGTAAAAATGCTTCAAGACTTATGAAACTTATGAAGTACAGACCTGAGGCAGCTCTTAGGTAAAGATTTAAATGACAAGGAGAGAAAAACAGGCATGAAATGGTGTCAAAATCTTATGTAATGATAGCAAACTTACAGTTTTTTCTCTTATAAAGTCCCAGAGCATATAGATAAGGCAATTCAAAATGGTTGACAGGACTGGTGGAAGTGGTAGACAGACTCCAGAGCAATTAAAAGCTTTCCTCAAATGGGAGAGCTTTCATTTTTAAGAGGTTTGAGAAGTTATAGTATGAGGTTGCCTCTGATTGTGTTCATTTGTATCTACAGTTCACATCAGCACAGTGAAACAATGTCCAGAGGAGGCAGGACAAATAACACACCATATTTCAACCATCAGTTGTCCCAAGGGCATTTACCTCATTAATGAGGATGATGGCTTCAATTTTTCTCTTGAGAGTTTTTGAAAGGAGTTGATTGATACTGTTGCATAACAGTGACATATAACTTCTGTGATTCAAGCAATAAACTCTGTTTCGCCTCTTAAAAGCTCTGGGGACTACAGTAAAGTTGGTCAGAATTCTCTGGGTTTTCCTGTGTAACAGTGCCCTTAGATTAAGCGGTAAAAATAGGGGAAAAAGAGAAAATACTGAGGGTAACATGCAGAGACCCTTCTGCCCGTGGTCTCCCACAGCAGCATGGGGTATCACCACAAGGCATTGTCAGGAGAAAGGCAGATGACACCTCAGAGACCAGAGAGTAAGAAAAGAAAAATACAAACCCCTCTCTCGATCTTTTTTTTTTTTTCTCATGGAACTGGATTTTTTAAAAATTCTATTTTGTCTCCTTCATACAGCCAATGATTTTCCATTACAATCAGGGCAAGCTCTGTGTATCATCAGGAGATCTGGACAACATCTTTTATACAGATGGAGCAGTCAGACATTACTCGAGCAGTCAAAGTTGCCACGGATGGTTGTTTTTATTGGTAACTAATGGGAGATATTTCCAAGTTGCTTATAAAGACGGTTGCATGGAAAAAAACTATTATGGAGGAACAAGGCCATGCTATTTATAGAGTGAATGTGCTGAAACAGTTCTTTCTGTGATAAAAACTCTTTGAGAAAATTGGCTGAATCGACAGCAGCATCTCTTTTGGAAGATGGAGCGTTTGGTCAATTCTGCATATAAAATATCAGTGGAGATCACACATCATCAGTGCCGTGATGCAGCTTGGTCTTCAAAGTGGGTCCCATGGATCCTGTAGGTAATAGCTAATTTACTGTTAGATTGAAGGATAAAACAGTTACTTTATATATATGTCTATGTGTGTATATATATATATATATATACTAAATTTTCTTTGTAATGAAATTATTTGGCACAAGTAGAAGAACACATGCAAAACAATGCTTGTGCTGTGGTATCAGCCCTGTGCTGGCTTCAACACAGCCTCCCATTCAATAAATTTCAAAGATCATCAAGAGTTACGTCCTCAGATTAGTTTTGGTTATAAAATCTCAATGTTCTGCTGTCTTGCCATGCGCCAGATTTTCTGCTGCAAGTGTTTCACCTCCTAATGGAGTGTGAGGAAGAAAAGCTGAGCACAAACAGTGTTGATTCAATGAATTTGCAGCCTGCCTAAAGAACTCGGCTCTGCCCTAACAGGATTTTATGGGAAACAAAAGAAGAAAGGAAAATGGGTTCTCTGACAGAATAGAAATCCCCTGGTTTTGCTGATGCCAAACTTATCTCAGTGCCACATGACGAGATGTCCCAGCAACACATAAGTAAGCACTGAGATCAGATTGGTTCCACATTTGTGAAAGAGACCCCCATCGAGCGCCATTAAATCCCTGCAATGACCTCCGAATGAAAAGATTTCGTGTGGGCGTGAGTGGAGAAAAATCCTGTAACTAGTTTTATCTTGGCAATGCTAAGCTTGTTGGAAATGTCTTTTGAATAGAAACACTGGGCAAAAGCAGCTCCTGGGACAGCTGGAGCGGGGAGTGTCCAGGGTTGGGCTTAGACACGTCCTTCCCTCTGCAGGGGTGGGGAAGCTACTGGACCCCAAATCACGTCCCTGCCCATCTCCTAACAGCACCAGAGAGCTTCTGAGAGGGCAGGGACCTGGCAGAACCAGACTTCCCAGCTTCTTCTTCCTTCCCTCAAGTCAGGGAATGACCAGGGTGAGGTCAGGAGGTGAAGGTGCACCTCCACATCCACCTCCTTGAGCCTGTCCAGCGGCCCTGAAGACGCCAAGCACTTACCCCATTATTCCCTCTTGGCAAGAACACACCCATGATTACTAATAGACTGACATTTTAATTTTGAGACATGCCTGGTAGAAAACAGAGGGAAAAACATTCACGATCACACTCCCTGGGTCATCTCTGTGTTTGGTTTGAGGCAAGACTTGTGAAATGTCAGCCTTAGAGTCAGGAATGAAATGACAGTTCTGGGTTACCTATACATGGCACTTTGACTGGAAAAACTCAGCAGTTCACTCTTCCCCTGAGTCAACTCCCAGGACAGCCCACTGGATTTCCTTTTTCGTGAAGTAATACTGTTTTGAAGGCAGGACGCACAACAAAACCATAAGCATGCTGGATTTTAAATATTTTATTGTATAAATACTGTGTTGCATTGCATTGCTTGATGGGAGCAAGGACACATGGCTGAACAAAAACTCTGTCTTGGTATTTGACAAAACTCTGTCTTGATTTTTTGTGGGGGGTTATTTTTTGTTTTTCTGGGTGGGGAGGGCTGTTGGGTTTTTGTCAGGTTTTTGGGGTTTTGGGGGGTTAGTGGGATACATCTTGGTCAACAGCAATTAGATACCTGAGCTTCAGCATCCCTGTCTCTGGAGAGGGATCTTGTTGTCCAGCAGGAATCCAGCACTGGTGGCAGCAATGGGAAGCAACTGGTGAAACATTTCAAAGGGGAAAGCACATTACAGCTGAGTGATGAACAGCTCAGTGCAGGGTTTGCAATAATATTAAACATTGGTTTAGTATGTATTCTGCCAAAATCTATGTTAAATCCATGGCAACAGTGTTAGTTTTTTTCTTGGGCAGCCCAGTTTTGGGCTGTAAGTGTGCATTAAATCCTTGCTGGAAGAGAAACAAGTAATCTGAGCCTCAGCATGATCTCTCTTAGCTTAGCCCTCTCTCTTACTACAGTTGTTCACCCAGACTAGTGCTTTGAATGTAGATGAACTTGGAAAAACTACTGAAGCCAGCAGAAGAAGGTGGAGGTGTCAAACATCGTGAGGGCTCTCCGAGCAGGGAGCGCCAGCTCTCCCCCTTCCTGCGGGGTCTCCTTGCATCCCAACCTCTCTGAAAGTAAATTACCAGTGAAAACACTTACAGTTTTATTTTATATTAATCAGCATCCCTTTGTCTTCATGGGTGATAATTGCTCCTGACTTCCACTAAGTGAAAACCAGCGAGCCAGATCCACTGCTGGCATTCGCGGCAGGAGCATCGCTGGGAATTGGGAGGGATGTGACAGGGACACTTTCTGGGCTTTCCTCCTGTGCCCGACACCTCCAGAGCACTACACGGGGCTACTGGGATACAATTACTTCACCTTTTAAGTGGGAAGGCTCAGACACGGTGTTTTCTTGTCATTTTTATTAAATATGATTTATACTTACAAGGACCGTTTTAAGCTGTCAGCACAGGAGGATTGGTGACAGAGCTCTTCAGTCCTTTCTCCAGGGACATGACGGTATTAAAATTATCATCATTTTCTGTTTTTTTTTTTTTCTTTTTCAATCTATTATAAAATCCATGAAGCATAAGAGCAAGCCTTTGAAGCACCTTCTCCTCTCCCCTGTCTCTGACAGGAGCTGGTAGCAGTTGCTGAGGGAAGGGGCTAATTACGTACTCTCAGATAGGCAACTGCTCTATCAGACAATTATTTCTGGATTTTTTTTTTAATTTTTTTTTTTTTTTTTTTTTTTTTTTTTTTTTTTTTTTTTTTTTATTGGGGGGTTTTATTTTAGTAGT